>JAJJWW010003088.1:0-281629 GCA_023531295.1 Papaver armeniacum | reverse complement strand
AGAATCAACTATTCTGGTCTCAACACTCTCTCCGCTTCCCTCCCCAAAACCGATCTGTTTTATTCAAATACGTCTCAGGTTAGCTGCTTTCCTGTTTGACTTCAAACCGATCAAGGACTCCTATTTTCTCGAATCCAAAACACTTACCATATTTGATTCAGTGTAACAGGCAGGTATGAATTGATTTGAACGAGAGAATCTCACCAAAATGTCTTCGAGATTAATGGAGAATATCTTCATGTACGAACACCCCTGTTTCCTCCCATGCGTGATTGTAGCCCAAGTTAGACGATTCTAACAATATTACCAACCTTGTTTAGTGAAAACAAGATATTCTGAGTCGATCACAGCTATTTAATCTCCTTCAAACACGCCCAAAATCTTCACAGCAAAGCTCAGGTCTTTACACATACTTTCCCGCCAAAAATTGATTCAAATAGTGAAGAAGATGGTTGCCCCTTAACAACAGTTCGGGTGCGAATATCACTTGGGTACCCCTTAGCGATTAGGTTACCCCTTATCCAACAGTGAGAGTCCGAATAACACGTGTCCTCCGGGGTGCCTTTTAACACTTTTTCGAGCCGAATTTTCCAAAAATATTTATTCCCCAAAAATACCTACACACACATAAAACACCATAATAAGTACGAAATCGAGTGCCAACAATATATAGTATTGAGATCAAATTATACACAAAAATGTGTCTATCAGTATATTCCTTAAATTAGTGGGAGGAAAACTACTATCAGTTAGACATTGAGTCTTGAGAGATTTAATAAGTGGTGTGGCCTTATTGCATAACAAAAGTGGGGATTCAACTCAAGTACTTTAGAGTGAATATATGTTACGTTTCAGGGGGGATGATATTTTTTTTTTCACCCAGATATATCTCAAGTGCGTTAGAGAATTTATGTCTCGTGGGAATGATTCATTCCATAGCGTAGACATCGGATCTAGTTCAATTAAATAATCAATTGTCCAAGCAAAGTTCTTTTTGTTATTAAAGTTGATGTCTAAAGTATGACCTTCCTATGGAAATTGGTTACTACTATGATACCCACATTACATTGCTTGTAACAATATCGGTAAGAAGATTCATTCCCAACTCTTTGGTGAGAGCTACAATTTCATCTTAGCTTCATCTCATGTTCAATTGATACCTGTACTTTGGTGTCATTACTGCTGGGAAAAAAAATACATCTTTGTCTCATGATATATATGTCCCTTTTTCACATGCTTTATATGAGTCGGTACGTCTAACCCCTCATAACTTCGGGGTTATTTCCATTTTCAATTTTGCTACATTTAGCTTAATTTGAGAAATTTCTTTATCTCAACAGGCCAGGAGAATCTCACTACACATGTCAACCAATTACTTTAGGTTGAATAGATTACTAAAGATAGTTCTCTTGTTGTCATACTTCAACATATACTGGTTCATTAGTTTATGGACGAAGTAGAAAAAAAATGGAAGAAAAGAAAAATCGACTCATATAACTTTTTGTGAGTTCTTCCATAAAAATTGGGATGCATGTATTTAGAAACGCAAAGACATATATACTTATGAGTCCAAAATATCATTTTTGAGTCGAGTTGGGTCCAACCGGAAAGGACCATACTAAAGAACATAGCCCAGTCAACGTACAAATCACAATGACACCCATTTAAAAGTCACGCATTCAATAGAATTGTATTAACTAGTCTTTTGACATCACAATTCAAGATTATTACACGCTTAGCATACAACATGTGTATCAGATAAAAGAAAAAATAAGCATCATAGACATAGGAAACAGATCCGGCGGATGCAAGTATGGCAGACCAAACATTTTATGTCAAAACATGAGACTAGCATATAAAAAACAAAAAATAGAACCCTATAGGGCCTATGCATATTATATACAATAGACATATGAATGGCAACCAGCATATACCCATACCGTCACGTCAGCTCATGAGTAAGAAATAATAAATACGGCAAAATACCAAGAATTTAGTAGCAAGACAAATTTTACACATAGTTTTCTATAATATTAAATTGATCAAATAATTATGTTTGGCAGACAAATACATATTACAGGGAAAAGATAAAATAGTCACAACATAGTGATAACACCGTTTTGACTTTTGAGCATCATGTAGTAGATAGAACAATCATGGAGGATACAAATTAATCAGACTACATTAAAAAAAAAAAACTTGGTTGATAACTTGATATAGTTTTTCGAGCAAAAGAAAGACAGACTAAATCTATATAAGAGATGCAATAGTTAGAGAATAGAGACACAAAATTCAAGATTAAAAAAATAGATAAATAGGATAGTGTAGATACGTGGATATGATTTATTAAAATTAATCAACAGAAAAAAAAAAAAAAAAACAAACTACTAAGTACACGTTGAAATGTCAGTACACGTTGAAATGTCAGGCCAAGTTGGTCCTGGATTACAAGGCTATTAAGGAATTGTGGGTGTAAATCTAGCCAAATGTTTTTTGTTGCTGTATGTCCCAAAGCCTGAGTCTTGTCAGCTGCAAAGTTTGCTAACGCATCAGCAAGCTGATTTGCTTCTCTGTAGACATGGAATATCTCCCAGTGTAGTATTTGTCCTAGTAGCTCTTTGATTTTGTGAATAAGAGGTTGAATGTGCCATGGTGGTGTAGTGTTGGTAGTGAGGTAGTATACCAGCGAAAGAGAGTCAATTTCGATGAGGAGCTTGGGGATGTTCATTAGGCATGTCTGATGAAGACCAGTTAACATACCTCTCGTCTCTGCCATGATTGCAGACGTAAAACCTAACGGTTCTGCTATGGCAAATAAAACCTTTCCATCTTCATTACGCAAAACTGCTCCAGCTCCTGCTATGCCCGGGTTGTTTCTTGACGCCCCATCACAGTTGAGTTTAGGTATCCCAGTTGGCGGTGGAGTCCATCCTACATAAGCAATATAACGAGAATATTGATGGTTATCGTTGCGCCTTGTTGGGGAGAGGCCTGGAGCTAAGGGTGGTTGATATAGTTGTGCCCACCGGTACTCGGCTGTGTCTTTAATGATAAGTAGCCTGGTAGTAGTTGGTGTATCATTGTTCCGTTGAAAAAAAGTTTTGTTTCTGTGAATCCAAATGTGCCACAAAGTGTAACAGATGTGTGTTGTGTAATCAGCAGGTGGTTTGGAGCGAGGAGGCAAAGGGTGGAGCAAATTCTCAACACTAGTTAGATGAGAGATAACAAGAGACATGGAGGGGTATTGAATTTGTAAAAAAAGACTTAACTTGTTTCCAGATCATCTGAGCTTGAGGGCATAAGAATAACATGTGGCATATTGTTTCAGGGGATTCATTGCACAAAGGGCACAAGGGAGTGTTGATGATTTGCCGATGGTGAAGAAGCTCTCTAGTCGGAAGGCCATTGTTTAGGGTTTTCCATATGAAAATGTATATTTTGGGGGGGCAGGGGAGAGACCAAATAAAGTGTTTAGGGGATGTGGTTATGTTTGGGTTGGCGTCTTGGTGGAAAATTGTAGCGTGATTTTTTACGGAGTAAGATCCATTTTTTGTTGGGTACCAAATAAGATTGTCAATGGAAGGGTTGGCTGGTAGAGGGATGGCGATGATTTTTAAAGTGGTAACTGGGTCAGTGATCGTTTGTATAAGGTGGGTATTCCAGGTATTTGTTATAGGGTTGATAACTTGTGAAACAGTGTGAAGTGGTGAAGATGTGATATTGGGTATTGATTTCAGACCTGGTATCCATTGTTGGGACCATATTGAAGTTTGAACTCCAGAATTTACCTGATGAAACAAACCCAAATTAAATAAAGGTAGGAGCTTATTGATGTCTCTCCACATGGGGCTAGGGTTTGAGTTAGTGATGGTCACTGGATGAAGCAGCGACAAATCAGAGAGGTACTTGCTTTTGGAAGTGGATGAGAATAAAGAATCTGGTTGCTCCTTTATGACCCATAGCCGTTTGAGGAGTAAATCCTTGTTCATAGTTTCACTTGTTCTAATACCTAACCCTCTTGAAGATTTATTCTTACTAAGAATTTTCCAGTTGATAGTATGCAGTTTCCTTGTGTTACCCAAGTGACCCCAAAAGAAATTCCTCTTCAGTTGATTAATTTTCTGGTGAATGTGCTGAGGAAGGAGGGCAGTTTGCATTACATGGTTTGTGGTTGGCGTGAGCGAAGTATTTATTAGTAGCAGACGCCCTGCTTGGTTCATCATTTTGGTTTTCCATCCTTGAAGTTTACTGATAAGTCTCTGCAATAACGGGTTATATCTGTCTCTGGAGCTTCTTCCATGGGAGATAGGAGCACCAAGATAGGTAGGTGGTATCGAAGTAGTGGTAAAATGGAAAATTGATTTCAATGTGTTAATTTGATGTGAAGTAAGGTGTGGGTGGTGGATGATACAAGACTTTGAAGCACTTATTTGCTGGCCTTCCGAGGTGTTGTATTTGTTTAGGGTATGTATGATATTGTAGCAGTGTGTGGGATTGGCATGGCAAGTAAGCAGCAAATCATCTACATACATGAGATGCGTAATGGGTGTTGAATTTTGTGAGATTTTGATACCCTTTATCTGTCCTTGATGTTCCATATGAATCAAATTTGTAGAGAGAATTTTTACGCACTTGATGAATATGTAAGGAGATAAAGGGTCTCCTTGACGAATGCCACACGAAGGTTGTATGAAACCATGAGGAGCACCATTAATCTTGACAGATAATGTAACACTTTTGATGCAGAACATAATTCTAATTATCAACCAATTTGGTAAACCCAAAGCTGTCATAGCTTTCTCTATGAACCGCCAATCAAGTTTATCATAAGCTTTGTGAATGTCAAGCTTGAGCGCAAATTTGGGTTGTTGACACAAATGCGAGACGTTTCCGATCGTGTGGAATACTTCCATAGTTATCGCAATATTGTCATGAATGGATCTTTTAGGGATGAAAGCATTTTGAAGAGAGTTTATGAAAAGGGGGAGATACGGACGAAGCCTAGCCACTAAGATTTTTGAAATGACTTTGTAGCTAACATTGCAAAGAGCAATCGGACGGTACTGAGCAGGATTTTCAGGGTTATCGATTTTTGGAATTAAGGTGAGATGGGTATGGTTAATTTGAGAAGAGAAAGACCCATTCTCAAAGAAGTCAGTAACTAAGTTGGTGATCGTTGGACCAACAATATCCCAGGCTTCCATGTAGAATTTGCTCGAATAGCCGTCCGGTCCAGGGGCACCCTCTTTGTTGATAGAGAATAATGCCAGCTTTATCTCCTCTTGAGACACCCTGTTCTCTAGGTGCTTCTGCTGATCCAAGGACAGGCGAGACCGCACATTATAAAAAAAATCATCATCAATGGTAGTAGGAGGTTGAGAGTATAGCACATCAAAATAGGAGACAAAAGTATTGATTATTGAAGCTTTATCGTCTATCCATAAATTATGATTGTTTTTTATTTGATGTATCAGATTATGGCTTTCGATGAATTGTGGCAGTTGTGTGGAAGAACCCTGTGTTGCGGTCTCCATCTATGAGCCATTGAACTCTAGATCTTGATTTCCAGTATTCATTTTTGCAGTTGAGCAGAAAAATGTGATTTTGCAGAGCCGTTTCAGCCACTTGGGTATCCTGTGACAATTGTTGAGCAGTAGCATTAGCACATCTTGCTTGAGCATGTTCCAAACTTATCTCTGACAGTTTAATTTGTTCTTCAAGTTTCCCAAAAATTTCTTTACTCCATCTGCAAAGAGCTTTCTTTGCTGTAATGAGTTTCTGTTGCAAAATGAATGCTGTGGAGCCACTCGTTGGTTTGTCCCATGCATCTTTGATAGTTGGTATGCAACCTGGGTGTAACAGCCACATGTGCTCAAACCGATAAGGCTTGTGAGGTGTGCAGCAAGACGCCCGGAGTTGTAAAACAATTGGCCCATGATCTGAAGCGAATCGCGTCTGGTTAAAGACAACAGCATGAGGAAAATATATTCTCCACGATGGTGTTGCGCAAGCTCGATCGAGTCTCTCCTGGATTAGGTTATTCCCCTGTTGTCTGTTTGACCAAGTGAATGGAGTACCTACAAAACCAAGATCCAACAAAGCACAATCATCCAAAAAACTTTGAAATTTCAATATTTGATTATGTGAGACAGGTCTGCCTCCTTGTTTTTCATCCTGCGAAAGAATGTCATTGAAGTCCCCCACCATGAGATGAGGAGCATCATCATCTAAGTTCAGAATTGCCGGCAAAGATTCCCATAGATCTTTTCTTGCAACTGGATGTGGAGGTCCATAAATTGCAGAAATAAACCAAGGCGGAATTGTTGCCGACGTCACAGTTGCGTGTATAATTGATTGGTTGGCAAAAATAATTTGTATGTCAACTTGGTTGGTCCAAAAAGGGGCAAGGCCACCTCTGTGCCCAAAAGGTGGTAGAGAAAAACAATGCCTGAACTGCAGTGTGGATGCTAGGTCTAGCATAAAGGCTGAAGAGGCAATAGTTTCAGATAAAAATAGGATATCAGGTTTGTGTTTGTGTGTGAGCTCACACAGACGTTGAACTGTCAAAGGATTATGAATCCCTTGACAGTTCCAAGCTACAACACACATAAAGCAAAACCAATTAAATTTGCACAAGAAGGAATTTTCAAACTGGAAATGGCACTGGAGTTATAGAGATTCTCAGAGCGATGAAAGCAGCAAACAACCCACAAGACACCCCTTTTTTCCAGTTGGAAGACCTGAAAAGATAGCAGAAGGAATCACACTGCAGGTAACTATAAAATTAACAGCAAACAAATTGGTAATTGAATCAATTAAGTCTATTTCAAATTGGATTCCAGAATTCCCAGGTTCACTTAAAAATCCTATAGACAACTTAAAAAAGGAAAACACTAGCCGGGAGTTGCCGGAATTAACAAGGAGATAACCTGGAATTGGTTGAGATCTTCGTAATAGAGAAGTCTTAGGATCGTTAACGGATGCTATCTGGTGTCTTAGTGTCTTAGTTCAAACAAGGTGTCTTAGACGTCAGCAAAGTGAGTCTGAATTGTAGGCTCTAGAGTCTTAGTAACTTGAAATCACCACCGTAACTGTGTCTCGGTGTCAAATGTGTTAGCAGCACTTGAGGTCTTCTAGTCTAAAAAGCAATGACTGAAACTAAATCCTAGCATAGGACAGATATAATCACTTGCAGAACAAAATTATAACATAAATATAAGAGATTCGATTAAAATTAAATCATTGGGTTCACAGAGAATAGCTAAATAGAGAAGATTCGTATTAGACAAAAAAATCCGATCAGATTCAGGCGCTTTTATCCAGAATTGCGGTGGCAACGGTTGAATAACGGCTCATTTGCAAGTTTTACGGGATGATTATTAAGAGAGGAAAAACAGATTAAAATAAAATAAATCTAGTGTAATTTGTAAAGTTGAATCGTAACCGCAATCGTGACATTTAGGGTAATTAATAGTCACAACCTCATCCTCTCTCTCCTGTGTACGACTGCACCTCTTTCTTCCAACCTCATCCTCTCTTTTTCTCTAACCTCGGAAACCACCCTTTGGGGTGGTTTTCTCTTACTCCATCGTCCATCCGCCTGTTCTGCTGCAAAACCTCCTAAAAGAGCCGTTATTATGCCGTTAATTATCGGAAAATCAGAAATATAGATATGAATCTGATCGGAGTTGCCGAAAAAAATTCTAAAACCCAGATTCATGATTAAATCTTTGACCCTCTCTCAAAAATCTCTGCACTAATTCAATTCAAGCAACCATTTTTATTTGATCACTATCCCTATGTTACAAAGACACCAAGATACCATTTACTCCGGCAGACTCGAAACCTTTGGAAGATTAAAGATATATTTACTAAGACCTTTGTGATACTAAGACTCGAAGACACTTTGTTACAAATACCAGAAGACCTGAAGAACCAACACCCATCCTAAAAAGAAGAAAAATTATGTTCTTTGCCCGGAGCTTGTGTCGACCGGAGATTTGATCTGCTGATCTACTTTATTCTCTCTCGTTTCCCTTATTTTGAGTCATATTTTTCCTGTGATAATATGCTGCTTGTTCTCTTTTATCAAATTGATATTACTTCTTTTTCGTCTTGACCTTCTAAATTCTGCCTTCTCTTGCCTGTGATAATCAAATTTAGTACTGGTTAAGAACTAATTGCTATTAACTCTAAAAAATTATTTACTCTTATTAATTTCTTCTACTATTGCCGGTGGTCAAAAAATTATAATACTACTTGTTTGTTCCTTACTAGCTATCCCCTCAATTGCATGACTATTCTAAGTTCCAGGTGTGTTCAACCGTTTGGACTTTTCTGGTGATTTTCTGCATCTCAAAAAGAGGGGGTGTGAATAGTCCTGAAGGAAGATAATGCATTTCGTCAGTTGCAACTCTCGTGACGGTTCTATGAATTTATTCAGATACTACTACAACACCCATCACAGGTGGAGAACTAAAAGACCCCCTAATGAGATTAGTAGGGATTACGCACAAGAACCATGTTCAAATCAATTCATCCCTAATTAGATTACTACTCAAGAAAATGAAAAGGAAAGCGTAAAGGAGGTAAGCCTGAATCTTGAGGACTTACTTAGATATTATATGCAAGGTGGGTTTAGGGATAGAAAATGGTTTGATATGCACTGCTGGATTAAATTTGTTTATGATAGAGATCAAATGAAAACACCCAGAAATATTAAGATAAATCCAATTCTGTATGCCTTGGAATATCCAATAGTATCAAACTTCTGGCAATTTATAAATGCCATATCTTGGAACTGTCAGGGATTTGGAAATGTAGAAACTTTGAATAGTTTGAATGACATTTTAAACAAAGAGAACCCAAACATTATGTTTTTATCCGAAACAAAACAGCGGAATGCTGAAATGCATAAACACTTAACAAAGATACATGTTACTAATTATTGGATTGTCTCTCCTAGAGGAATGGCAGGAGGACTTTGCATCTTCTGGAAAAAATAATGTGAAACTTGACATAATAGACTATGACTACAATTACATAAATGTTAATATTCATGCTTCTAATGATAGGCCTAGTTGGATCCTAACATGTTTTTATGGTAATCACGATCAAACCCAGAAAGTAGAATCATGGGATATCATTAGACACTTGGCTCTTGAAATTGATAATCCTTGGGTCGTTTTAGGAGACTGTAATGTAGTACTTCACAAGGAAGAAAAAAGAAGTAGGTTTCCTTTCAATGAAAGAGAGGCTAGGATCTTCAATAACTTGATAGGAAATAGTGGGCTACAGGATTTGGGTTTTATTGGCTACACTTACACTTGGAACAATAGGAGAAAAGATCGTAATTTTACTGAGCAGCGACTTGATAGGGCATTGGTTAACTCTAAATGGCATACTTCTTTTCCAAACTCTAACTTGAGACACCTAGGACCCCTGATATCTGATCATATTCCCATTAGTCTTAACATTCATAATACTTGGAACGATGGCCCTACTTCTTTTAAGTATTTTAGTGATTGGATGAAACATGAACAATGTAAACTAATCATTCAAGAGTGCTGGAATAGTGAGATACTTGGATCAGCTGCTTATAGTTTTACTAAAAGATTACACTGTGTTAAGACTTCTCGCAGTCTATGGAATAAAAATTGTTTTGGTCACATCAGAACTAATATAGAGACGATAAAGAAAAACTGATAGAAATCAATAATAGACCTTACTATCCTGAGAAAGCTAATGACTTAGCTATAGAGACTGCGAACCTTTCAAATTGGTATAACATAAAGGAGAAATTTTAGAAAGATAAAAGCAGGGACCAGAACCTAGCTCTAGGAGATAGAAATACAAGATACTTCCATAGTAAAGCGAAGCAACGATTTGGGAGAAATATAATTGAAACCATACAGAAAGAAAATGGAGAATAGGCTGTTAATAGAAGGGACATAGCTTCTTGTATCACTGGTCATTTTCAAAATATAGCAACAAATGTTAGGCCCATTGTGGATAATAAAATCCTTGACCTTATTCCCTGTTGTATCACATAATCTGATAACGTGTTACTATGCAGAATTCCTGACATTCTAGAGATACGAAAGGTTCTATTCTCAATGGAACCTGATAAGAGTCCAGGGCCAGATGGGTTCCCACCTAACTTTTATCAGCAAAACTGGGATGTCGTTGGGCATGACCTAACTAATATGATTCAGACATTTTTTGAAACAGGTCATATTTTAAAAGAAATGAATGCCTCGTTCATTTCTTTGATTCCCAAGAGACTCTTAACCCAACTACACCTGCTGAACTTAGACCCATAGCTTTAGCAAACACTTCTTATAAAATCATTTCTAAGCTTATGGCTAGCAAAATGAAAGGATTATTAGACAAGATAATATCACCACACCAATCTTCCTTCATCCCTGGGAGGCAGATCAGTGATAATATCACAATTGCACATGAAATAATACACAAAATGAGACATAAGAAAGGTAAAATTGGTTTAATGGGGCTAAAAATCGACATGTCAAAAGCCTTTGACAGAGTTGAGTGGAAATTTCTAATGTGTATTATGGCTAAGCTAGGATTTAATGAAAAATGGTGTAACCTAATTATGGAATGTATCTCAACCACTTATCTAGCAGCTCTGATTAATGGATCTCCTGCAAATTTTTATAAACCTTCGAGGGGATTGAGACGAGGAGATACCATGTCCCCCTACCTCTTCTTATTTTGTATGGAAGCCTTATCTAGAACAATAATGCAAGCGGAATCCAAAGGTTTTTCAAAAGGAATAAAAATAACTCCTAGATCCCCCCCTGTTAGTCATCTGCTCTTTGCAGATGACTGTTTAATTTTTTGTGAAGCTAATATTTCTACTAGCAGAAATCTGATGAGCATTCTAAAAGAATTTGGTATAGCATCTGGTCAACTAATTAACCTATCCAAATCTGGAGTTTTCTTCAGTAATAAGACTACTGATACTGTCAAACAAGAGGTGATAAACACTCTAGGGGTGAATGTCATTCCTCTAACAAATAAATATCTAGGATCCCCATTATCTGTTATAAGATACAATATTGCACCCAACAATCTTAAGACATTATAATTTGTGATAATAATGAATGTTAATTGTGGAGTGAAAAACAAAAAAAAAAACGAATTTTTGGTCAGTTGTAGAGTTTCAAGTTTATCTCTTAACCTAGAAAGAATTTAGGTGAACCCTTTTAAGATAATGTGTTAGACATCCTGATAGTTACTCACGTAAAATTTCAGAATTTTTGGAGTTGTAAAAGTATTTTTTTGATATTTTGCAAAACAGAGAAACGTTCCTGAAAAATTTTGATGAGCAGAATTTTGTTGTTGACTAAATTTGTTTTTATGGGGTAACCATGAGTTTTTTTGAAATGGTGATTCAAACGAAGTTTGTAGATCTGTATGATATCTCAAAACTCATATTTTATTTTCCTATTCGGAACTAAGGTTTGTGAGATGTGGTGTATTAGGTGATTGGGAAATTACTGTGTCCGTGGTCAGAGTATAAACAAAGATTGTGACATAAAATTGAAAAGGGACATGAATACTAAGCGCATGTGGATGAACACAATTCTTACAAAGATGACAAAGGAAAGAACATCAAACACAGCTCTAAGCGTAGTCTTCATAAGAAAGGTATGTTTCAGAAACTAATCCTAGCATTACTTTAATTAAGGGTGATTGTTATGCTTGTAAAATTCCTAGCCACACGGCAGAAATTGTTGAAAACATAAAAACCTTAATAAGTAGAAAGTTAATGCTAATTTAGTTGAAACAAACTAGAAGGAGTTCATGGCATGATGTCGGAAGTTATTTTAATAACCAATGTGAGAGACCAAAGGTGGACTCGGAGCCACCAAGAATGTTTGTTGAAACAGAGACTGCTCACCTCCCGTCGAGAGGATAGGGGATGTCGAGAAACTCTATATGAGTAACTCATCTGCGACAGAGGTTGCATAAAGGGAAAGGTCGACAGAAGCTCATATCTCGTAATATTCTCACATTGAATGAATTTTTCATGTTCCGGGCATATGCAAGAATATTGTATCTTGTTCTGTTGTAGTTGGTAAAAGATTTAAGATTTTAATTGAATCTGCAAACTTGTTGTAACTAGGCAGTGATTTTTTAGGCAAGAGTTATTGGACTTTGGGTATATATAAGCTTAACGGAAAAACTGATGAAGTGAACATAGTTGATTCTTGTGCTTTCTTTGTGTGATTGAATGTTTTGCGTGGAAGACTTGGAACCGTAAACTTATAAGTCAATGCTTAAACCGGACAAAGATAGGTCGGCGTACCCAATTTAGTTTGGATTTTGAACACAAAAGTGAAATCCGTGTAGAATCAAAATATGCTATAAAACCTTTTAGCACAAATGTTCACGAAAGAATTCTAAGCCCTTAGAATTAATTCAAGTTAGGCCTAGTTGACATGAGTTCAACCCAAAACTACTGTAGTAAAAGATAGTTTATAACTTTCATAGATGATTGTACGAGGTACTATCTTGTATACTTGCTTAGGGATAAGGATGATGCCTTAGAAGCCTTAAGATGTATAAACTTGAAGTTGAAAAACCAATTAGAAGCCATGAACATAATAACCGTATCCTTAAGGAGATGATAATTGCCATGTTGATTAGTTTAGGATTATCTGCGGTATTATGGGGGGAGGCAGTCCTCTTAACTAGTATATCCTGAATAAAGTACCCTTTTAAGGATCAGATGAAACTCCATATGATTTATGGAAAGGTAGATGAACTTCTTGTGAATGCGTCAAAGTGTGGGGGTGTTTGACTAAGATTGTCATTCCTTTTCCTAAAAGAACTAGATAGAAACCAAAAATGTTGATTGTGTCTTCATATTGGGTATGCTGAGTATACTTCTACATGTAGATTTTTGGTTGTGTGTTATGATTTTTCAGACTTTGGTGTGATTTTTCTGACTTTGGTGTGAATATTATTATGGAATCTAGGGATGCTGAGTTCTTTGAACATATTTATTCTTAAACATGTACCTCATTAGAGATGTGATGTTGATCCCCTAGATTTATTTTCAAATAGTCAGAACTTATCTTAAAGAAAGATGAAGTTGAGGTTGAGCCTAAAAGAAGTAAAACAATTATACTTGAGACTTCTTATAAAACCCACTTCATAACATGCCTAGATTAGTCTGAGCCCCATATTTCTAAAGAAGCCTTGACATCTACTGAAACCCCATTCTGGTAAGAAGCTTCATTTAGTGAAATGGACTCAGTCCGTCGGAACCAGACTTGGGAGATTGCTAATTAATTTACCTCCAGGGAGTAAGACCATGGGATGTAAATGAGTCTTTAAGAGGAAACGTTAAGTAGATGGAACCGTGAAAAAAAAAATCAGGCTAACGTGGTAGCTGAAGGCTATAAATGAAAAGAAGTTGCAGATGCTGTGACGAGAATTACTTCTGTTGAGATGCTAATTGATATTGTTGCCATAAACAACTTGGAGATACATCAGAGGGATGTTAAGACAACTTTTCTAAAACCGTGAATTAGATAAAGAAATTTACATAGATCAACCTGAGGACTTTGTAGTGAAAGGTTATGAAGACAAAGTTTGTAAGTTGAACAAATCTTTGTATGGTTTTCAAATAAGCATGTAAACAGTGACATGGAAATTTGATCATGTGATAATGTGTAGTGGATTTAAGTTCATGAATCTGACAAGTATATTTATAAGTAACTTGTTAAGGATGCCTGTGTGATTGTATGCTTGTATGTTTGTGATATGCTTATACTTGATACAAACATAGATGTGACTAATTCCACTAAAATCATGCACTGAATGAGAATGTTGACTTGAAAGACTTAGGCCCTTTTGATGTAATCTTAGGGATGAGGATTAGAAGTTAATCAAACGTTTATAGTCTTAGTCATTCTCATTATGTTGAATTTGTGCTTAAGAGATACAATCAGTCTGATTGTAAGTCTGCTTGTACTCCATACAATTCTTCTTGTAGACTCGAGAAAAATAAGGGTAATGGAGTATCTTAACTTGAATACTAAAGAGTTATAGGATGTCTAATGAATTTAATGAACTGTAACAGCCCAGACATTTCCTATATTATGAGTAAGTTAAGTTGATATAATTGTAGTCTAGAGCAAGAGCATGGGGATGCACTTAGTAGAGTATTATGGTACATAAAGTACTCTATTACCTTTTGTTTGATTTATGAAAAGTATCATGTTGTCCTTGAGGGACTTTGTGATGCAAACTGGATAGGTGACTCAGAGGAGTCTAAGTCTACGAGTGGATATGTTTTCACTCTAGCATTAAGGTTTATTTTTGGAAGATTTCCAAACAGACATATATTGCCCAATTCATTATGGAATCTAAGAGTATTGCGTTAGATAAAGCATGAGAGGGGGCCGAGTGCCTAAGATGCTTTTTAGAAGACATTCCTCTCTGGCATAGGCCCATGCACGCCTATATCTATACATTGTGTTAGACAAGCTATAATAGCTAAAGCTAAAAATAATTAATCTCAATCGGCGTTATTTCCATTGATTGGATAAAGTCCAAGGAGAATATCGCACAACCTTTGACGAAAGGTTTGTACAAAGAGATAGTTAAAAATGCATCGAGGGGGATGGGGATTAAGCTCATAAATTAAACTTGCCATGAAGGATACTCAACCTTGCTGACTAGAGATTCCAAGATCAAGGTTTCGAATGAGACAACTAATTTGTGGTAGTTAAAGGTAAACACTATCAGAGAATTTCATTCTCTGTCCCTTCCCTATGGTGTAGACGTGATAGTGTGACTGCATGTGAAGGATGACTTTTAGGAAGTCTGAATGAGTTCTATAGTTTCAATTTAAGATTGAAGTTGGGTGTAGCAGTAACACTCTTTATGGAAACTCACCTATCTGAATGAGGAAGTGGGGCCGCTTCCTATGAGAATATGAGCTTTGATTCTCTAGAGCATTCTGAGAAATAGGTTATGTCCAGGGCCAAATTGGACAAAACGGCACGAGCTTGGCAGAAACCTTGGAGATATCATCCGTGGTTGTTATCGCGAATTACATCAAACGCTAGCATTTCAAGATAAAGTTTACTGTCTCTAGCAAGTAATTCCGGTAATATCTCACTAAGCAAAGGTTCAATACCTCATGGACACCTCTGCCTAAAATGGTATTTCCTGCGCTTTTTATGTGATTTTCGTTTTGATGGTTTTGGTATTACTGGAACTTAGGACCTAAGGGTCACTAAGAGTTCACTAGTTCATGTTTTTTCACTTTGGTGAAAGGAACCTTTAGTCTCACTTGTGAAGAACAAAAGATGAAAGCTCTCTATACGATATGATTTTTGCAATCCATAGTATGACCCTGGGGTCAACACACTGTTGTGTGAGGGAGATGACGTTGGAATGGCTAGTATGACTTCAACATGCACGATCTATCTGTGAGATTTGGTTGTTGATTTACCAAGATCTATCTGTGTTTTCGTGTTTTATTGAGTTTTCATTCATGTGGGGGATTGTTGGAAAACGATTAATAAAATATGATTTTTAAAGTTTTAATAAAAATTATAATTTATTGTTTTCTTTTGTGAATGAAAAAAATTATTAGTCCCACACCTTGGAGTTTCCACTTTTAGTTGTTTTAAGAGACTATATAAGCTTTTTAGTCTCACATCGGGGAGTTCATCTTTTTAAGTTGTATTACTCCATTATATATTGAAATTCACTACTTTTGTAAAATCTATGGGAAAGGGTTTCTCTATATTTTAGAGGGACCCCCAAGAGAAGATATTTTATATTGTTTTCTTATGCGTTCGCGATTTTCCTTAAGGGTTTTTCGGAGTTGCCAAGCTCAAGTTGAGCATCTACTACATATGCTAGTAGTAGGTGTATTAAGTTGTTTTATCCTGGAGATATCCGTCCTGTGACGGCTATAGCATCACTCTTGAGTATAGCCGGGCGCTAATGTCTTAAGGGCAACGTGTTGAACACGTGACTCACTCTGTTTTTCCAAAGTTTTGCCTTGTTGCTGTTGCGGAGATTTGGAGAGCTCGTCCATTTCATCAAATCGATCACTTCCATTATAAAGGAGTTAAGTATCAATAACTTTTGCTTATTTGATTTTTTCCTTGTTTTTGATTATTGCACCCAACAATGTCTATAGATGATGAGAACATGACTATTATGTAGTACATCCTTCAATGATGCTGGTTTATATATATTGTTCTTGTCTAATGTTGCTTTGTTATTACTTAGTGATTAGTTAGTGTAAATCCTTCAATGTTCTGGCACCTAGCAGCGAAAATGATTAGTATTCCGGGTTTATTCCCGCGGGCCATCCCGTGAGTGAGTGTGTGAGAGAGAGGGGGTGGGACCCACACAAAACCTACCCCTACAAAACCGCCGAGCCATTAGGGTTTTTGTCTTTTTTCCCTCTAGCGGGACACATCACTTCCGACCTAGCAGAGACCAATATGGTAGATGATTTTAATGCTGATGATTTTATTATTATTGTAGGATAATACGGAATGCACCCGCCATCTCTTTACTAATTGTTTATGATGTTCTACTTGTGTCAATTCGTATTGTTTGTCGAATTATATGTGGTTCTAAAGTCTATACTTTAGATGCTTGTATGTGGGCATGCAAACAGATGCGATAGAAGATAAACAGGGTGATGAGAACATGGCTAGTGGAAATTAAAACCACTAATGATGGCCAGAGGCAGCAACAACACCTGCACGAAAAGAAGGCATGAGTGATTTTGAAACTTCAACCAAGAAGAAGCGTACAAGTAGGAGTCAAGATTTGTGCACACTCATTTAAAGCTTGTGCACAAAACAATGCTATTGGTTGCTCGGATGTTCCAAAATATTGTGGTATTTTATTTTAATAAGAGAAGGAAAAGATATAGTGATTTTGGAAAAAGGAAATATATATGTAACAACTTTTAACGAGAACAATTGAGAAACGAGGTGAAGTTAGTTGAGTCAGAGGCATTAGAAAAGGTCCATATAGTTTTGCTATTTATAGCCGAATAACTAACCCTACTAGGGTTTAGTATGTTTAGGTTAATCGAATTACCTATTCTACCCTATAAATTGTGTTGGCCGGCGGCTAGGATTTTGCTGTTTTTGTTAACGAGTTGAGCACACGAGTTAGTGAGTCGTGGGAGTTGGCCAATCTTCTTATGGGAATTTGGATATGATATGAATAGGTATATTTTTGACTCGACATTTGCAATCAAACTCCGTCACTGAGACTCACCGAGGTCCAAGCAAGAATCATGATTAAGATGCGGTTCAAGACCCAACCAGCGTTGTGTTTTTGTAAGGATGCATTCATTTATTCATGTGGTCACTCTTTCACTGTGAAAAATTAACCAAGAGAGCAAACGTAGAGAAACAGGGGGGATTAGAGCACTGACTAAATTTGGAAAATGATTTGACGCATCACCAACTTGGGTTGTGACTTGTGACCTAAGCTCCAATCCTGATTACTGATTGGTTGGTAAGGTTACAGACAACTTGAAGGCATTGATTAGGATGAGACCTTGTTCATCAAGATTTATATAAGGGCACTCTGCATGGGCTAAAGCAAGCTCCAAGGGCATGGTTCGATAGGTTCATTCCAACAAACAGAATACAAGTCACTCCTAACAGTATCGTGTAGGCCAAATAGAATACCAAGAAGATAACGCAATTACGTTCTTGAGACGCTCATCACTCCTTCTAAAGGATGATATTTGCACAATTAGTAATTCACAAGGAAATGGAATACTGTTTAAATTACGAAACAAAAGAAATAGAAAGAAGAAACCGAAAAGATGCAGTACATGTAAGCAACTCAACTGAATGAGACTCAAATCCGAAACAGAACATTATGCAAAACAAGTTCAACTTCATATACCACAGCAAACGGGTACCAGACAACAAAACCACACTATTTATAGGATTCAAGTGAAAAACCATAGTTTTCACAGCACCTGGCCCAACAGAGAATCAAACATTAAAAACTAAATGGCATTTAACCTTTAAAAAAATCACAGGGAAACGAATTACGAGTAATGAGTAAAAATAAGTCTCGAGAGTGAATAGTCGATTCTTCAGAAATGCTAAGAGGTGCAGTTGAGGCCATCAGACATAAAACATGACATCCTTCACACAGTCTTTTATCTTTGGTAATGGACGAACCCCTGCAGTTGCGGCCCTTGTGTTCGCGCCTCCACCACCACGGTTGCTGGCAGAATCACTACCCTCAGAAGCATCACCCTCAATGTAATACCTCGCACGAAAAGCACCCAAATGCGCATAATATGCAGGAGGAACTGCAAAAGAGATACAACATATATGTGATCATGAAGTTTTACAAAAAGCGTGATTCTGAAAACAATGTGCCAAACGTATTATGAAACTTTACTAATGTGATAACCATCTAAACAGAACCAAAGAGTTCAGAAACGAACCTACGGATACAGATCGAGTGCACCTGGCATATCTGAAACAGAAGATGAACGATACAAGGTATAAGCACCAACATACATATGAATTCAAGTAGAACTTATGTACAACACAGGATGTCAGTAAGCAGTTGTAACAAAATAAATTAAGCGCTAAACTTGAAAAAACTTACGTGTAACAAAGATTATTAGTAAGCACTTGTAATCCATTAGCACTGAACTTGTTCTCATCGTACAGCACATGATAATGAGTGGGTCTACTGGTCCCCTGCATAACAATATATTATCAATATTGCTAAATGAGAAAAACATTTCATCTTGTCAGCTGTCACTTGCACAGTATTAGATCTAAGGAAAATCACTTAAGTAAATTACCTGGATTCCTGCGTGACTACAGAGATAGAAGTCAAACTCTGTGGGGTGGCAAATCATAGTATCGACAACAGTGCCTGAGGAAAATAGGGACAGTTCACATTACATAGTTACCTCAAAATACTACACATTTATTCAAAAATAGGGATAGTTCATACCGGGTAAGATGTTGCCACTCCTATCAGTCGTGTTACGGTCCATGTGATTAGCAGGAAAGAGACGAGTGTGATGTCTCTTTTGTACAACAATAAAGGTAATAGGTGGTAGATATCCTTCCTCAAGGGAAGCACAAGCCTTGTGGATAGCGTCTACTTCATGAAGCAAGACTTGGGCAAATTGTCCCTCACTGACACCATCTCTGTAATTGAATTGGACATATCTTATAATCCTGAAGAAAATACAAAACACAACCAAATCCTACGGAGTAATACCCACCTGTAAAAGATTATCCTATGTGGCTTCCGCCCAGTTGATTTCCAAAAAGCTATCAAATGCTCACTGAAACACACAGAAAATTTATATTTTTTTTTGTTTTCCACATCGAATCGTTAAAAAGAGATGCTTTCAAGAACCCTGTCAATATATTTACAACACTACCCAAAATAGATTATTTATTACCGGATCATTCCTCCATGTGCAAGCTTATTGTTAACCTCCTGCAGCTTGTAAAGATCACTAATCAATTCTTGGCGATGTGGTTGTGCAGAAACCAAGCAACGATACTTTGAAACTTCTGGCCAGTCCATGGACGCGACGACCTGGAATGTGATGATAAGTCTAACATCTCCATCAATAATTGCTATAAAAACGTATTAAGAAATAGAGAAGGAATGTAACAAACCGCTGCAATAGAAGGACTGAAATCTTCCCCAGGTGATGGGTGAGTTACATCGGCACCAAAGATAATTGTAGGACAATCGGAAACCAAAGGAAGTTGTTTCCTAATCACAGCATCAAGAACATTGTTCCTACCACCAACCTGACAAAATGTTATCGCATCGAACTGATATGTTAGTGAGCCAAAACAAACATATCATATCAAAAACTAAAATCTATTTGTTCATGAATTGTAATGCAGCTAGTAAAACATATATCAGGATACACAAACCTTCACATTAATCTTCATAGAGACGTTTTCTAGGTACTGCGGACTAACTTTGAAAGCATGTTTAGGTTGACAACATTGAGAAACAATTCCTAATTCAGTTTCACAAACCCGTTTTATTGTCCCTGTGAGGAAACATATAAGAATAAATAAGAACATCTAAACTGAAATAAAGCATACATCTACTTAGAAGTTACTGCGACTAACCATAGGATCCAGTTTGATCAGGTAATATGATCAGCAAAAGCTGAAGCTGGTTTCCCTGACCAGCCATGGTTTGAAGTTTAGAAGTTGCCTCCTTGTGAAGATCCACAAGTGCGCGCTCTATTTGACCAGGACCAGACCGGCCAGACCTCATTGGAATTAAAGGTCGTGTTGGATCAATGTCCTAGCAAGGAACACACCAAATTAATGAAGATATGATTTATATTAACAGACATGGGATGTTCTGGGGAAAACAAGCTTACCACTCCTTTGCTCTGACACATTTTAACCAGTTGCTCAAAGAAATACTTAGCATTATCAGGACTTGTTCTTTGGGAAAGGTTCAGGCAGGCCCAATGATCAACCTTACCACCATTTACCATCCGCTGCCATCATTAATTAAAAACGTTACTACCAACATTATTCATGGTACATTCCACTAAATAAAAAGTCATGTGCTTTTCAGGAAGCTCAGAATACTCAACAATAAAAATAAGAAAACATAACATTTTAGACCTAATAATAAAGAACAGTACAGGCCACTAAATCAAACTAGTTAAAAAATTATGGCACTTACCTTAAATGGTTGTTGGAAGTTGGAACCATTTAACAACAAACACCTACGAATACTTCAAATTGACAACTTCCCTTAACTTAAGGCACTGCCTTGTCAACATAACACAGACTCAGCTAATGCATCAAACAAACTAGAAAGCCGGGACATCAAAACATTTAGATCTAATACAATTTATGAGCTTTAAGGTACAGCTTTACCGCGTTTATCATATTCCACTGCCCAACACGAGGCTGAATTCTCACTTCCCGACCTTCGTCATGGTACTTCAACTGAAATGACAAACATAATGTTAAAAGTTGAATAGATAAAAAAGTTAAACTTAACATTATGCTTAGGCCCCAAGATATCTACCGTAGGAGGTGGCAAAACTCGAGCATCATTTATTGATGTCAACCTCCCTTCAACATGAATACCAAATTCCCTGGCGTACTCATCTTCCGTATAGCGGTTATCTTGTACGATCTGCAACCAAAAAAGTTCATCTATCAAAAGAATTGTTTACTCACATAAGAAGGCAAATCAGAAATCAAGTATAACGACTTAATACCTTGGTAATGTTACTTTCTCTTTCTTTGGGCCGTTGGCAAGCAGCTCTTAAGAGGCCAGTTACTTGCCTCTCATTTAACTTTTTAGGGTACTTCTGCCCTTCCACTATTGCACATACCTGTTATACAGATAACAAATTAGATATTTTATAATTGAAAGAAACACACATATATATGTTATACAAAATAACAAATTGCAAATCTTATAATTGAAAGGAACACACAGAAGATTGGTTGAAGGCAATAACCTCCATAGGCAAGTATACAGGTTTTGCATCACTCCCAGCTTGCAGGCATGGCCAATGAGCACACTTTAACTGAAGGCCGTACTTTTGTTTAAAGTACCGAACCACGGACTCATTTGTTCCATCTTCAACAGGGAACCTTGTGCATACGAAAAGAAAAGGAACATTTAGTAACTTATTTTGAGTATAAGAGATACATCTCCGGAGAATGACTTTGATATTTAAATCGCACACCAATGGTAACAACAGATAAGATGACATCAAAAGGATATCAATAGAAGTAATTTTTACTCTTAGTGAATTCTCATGATCGAGGACATCATACTCACATTAGCTGGTTTGTAGGTTGAGATGTTATGCCAGAGATTTTTTGGCGGTTGGCTTTCCTATGAGTCAGTTCAACTCGAACACCTCTCAAGGACCTTTTTATCTATCAGGATAACAAAAAAACGAGTAAGATAATAAAGAAGATACAAGTCGGGGCTTGTATAAAAAATTTCTAACAATTTTTGTAAAAGCAAAAGTACAAGTCAAGGAAATTAAACGAAAAAGTAAAAGAAACACAAACCTTAAGGCGGTCTATATCAGATAATGGTCTTTGAGTATCTCGTATGTTCAAAAGTTTGATCACATACTGATCAACACTAATTGATTGATAGAATGAGGTGGCGGAGACATCTGCAGACATAAAAAAAAAAATGATAAGAACTCTCAAGTTACAAATGGTATGTCGTTGAACCCTTAAAAAATCAGCATTACAGGAAGGGAGAAATAGAACCTAAATTAAGAGATAACCCCATCTGAGTGGGACGGATGCTCTGGTAGTATCCTTTCCAGCACTCAAGACCATCGCCAATGTCCGTTTTACCTCCCAAATTAGATGAAAAGAATGACCTTCCGATCACAACATGACTGGGGATAAAGCATATCAACATATCAGTTTGTGAACAGCATGCGAGCCATACAAAGACAATAAAACATTATGTTGATAAACTTACTTTCTAGTTGGTGTTTCTCTCATGACCACATCAAGAACTTGGATTGTTTCTTGTGGTGAATCTCGTTGCCTACCAGCTAGAAATTGGTGCAAGTGGTGCAAGTCAGGTCGGGATGCAAGTTTTATTGCAATTTTAAACTTTCTTTCTCTTCTGCAATCACCAATCAGTATGAAGTAAATTGTTGTCACAAACAGGATATACACACACGATGCACGAAATTTGAAATTGGTATTAGAAAAGGAAAAAACAGAAAGAAAAAAAGAAAAAAATCATACTTAGAACCGCCTTTTGCTTGCTCTTTGTCAGCCAAATCCACAACAAACTCCATTCCTTGAAATGGCAATGGACCAGCAGTGTATAGACTTTTCCGGCCATCATAAACCGGCTGCAAATTCCCCAAATGCGACGCTCGGTATAAACCAACTAGTTGGCTTATAACAGCCCGATTCACCCCTTTGGATGTAACCTCAGGGGTAATAGAAACCTATCACACAACACCAAAACCATTATTATAGCCCAATTTCAATAGATTAAGAAAATGTTTAGAAAATTAAGAGCCAAAGTAGGAAATTCTGAAAACATCAAATATATAAAGTTCAATTGAATTCTACAGATTAAAATATTACAAAATGAAATACAAAATGAAAAGAAAAACAAATCAAATCACCAAAGTAAAATCAACAGTGTTTGACGATACAAGAATCATACAGTGAGGAGAGATGATTTAGTAGCATTACTATTACAGACTCAGACAGTAAAACAAATTCAAGAAATTTCCCAAATAGAATTTGAAAATTTACAAAAAGATCATTCATAGGAAAAACAATAAAATTGAAATTGAAAACAGAGAAGATATGAAATAAGAAAAGAAATTACACCCTACAATTTTGTCAACACCATCTTGAATTAGATCATCAAACAACAAAGAAAAGAAACCAAAAAAAAAAAAAAAAAGGAAGAACAAAATTCGAAAACGCAAAGATGGAGAAACACATACATCGTAATGGTGAAGATCCTTATCAGCAAGTTTGACAAGGAAGTGATTCGCTTTGACAACACATTTCGCACCGATCGTTCCAAAACCTGGACGAGCAGGATAGTTTACTGCTATTGATGAAGCCGGTGGAGTAGCAGTTACAGTAGAAACTGATTCTTGAATAGTAAGAGTTTTCTGAACATCTTGTGTAATTAAATCTACAGCAGTCGATGATCTAGAAGTTGAACCGACTTCTGGAATTGAAGAAGAAATAGAAGAAGAAGGTGAAGATACTGGCGTTGTTGATGCTCCTCTTCCTCTTCCACCCCAAACACCACCACCGCGACCACCAGTTCCACGACCTCCATCACCACCACCACCAGTTCTACGACCCCCATCACCACCACCACCGCCAACACGACCACCAGTTCCACGACCCCCATCACCACCACCACCACCACCGCCAACACGACCACCGCCTCTCATATTACCAAAACCTCCTCTACCACCTCGATTTGACATTATTTAGACGAGAAAAACCAGAGAAGAAAGATTTTTAGAGAAATGGATTTCTGTGAGTCTAAGAGATTTCCAAGGGAGAGAGAAAGGGAGTTGAAAAGACAAAGACTGATGACGGTGCTGCCTCTCCCTTTTATCTTTTTTTTTTGACGGGAGAGTGAAGGTGCGTGAAAAGACTAAGTTACACCACTGTGCTTTAAGGAGAGAAGAAGGTTAAATTGTAAATAAGGGAAATGTTTGTTTGAAAGCCGTAATTTGCAGAAAAGTAGTGGAGGAATGCGGGACCGGATTTCTTAGTATGGAAGGTAAAAATTTCTTAGTCGATGACTCTAGGTTGACTTCGGTTTGTCACTGGAGTTTTCGCCGCGTGACACTAAACAGGGCCCCTACTTCCACCCTTTCTAATCTTGATGTTGTGAATGCAATGTCTGGTCCGTGCGATCCACTCTAATCGAAGTGGAAAAATGAAGTGGGTCTAGACTCATCACTCTTTCTTAGTATGGAAGGTAGAATATCGAATTTCACTTTTTTTCCTACTAAATCGTCTTTTTATTTTTTTATTCTCTTTTTCTTTTCCAAAATCGTCTTTTTATTTTTTTATTCTCTTTTTCTTTTCCATAGTTTGGCTAATGTGATGAAAGCAAAATATTACCCCAGTAATAGTTAGGCTAATGTGATGAAACAACACTTATTTTTTTATTCTCTTTTTTTCCCTACTTGGACAGGTGTTGAAAGCAAATTATTACCCCAGTATGGATGTGCTTAATTCTAAGTGCCCTGAAAAAGCCTCATGGGCTTGGAAGTGTCTCCATCGTACCATGAATAAGATTAAGCCCTTTATCTCATGGGTGATGGGGGAAGGAAATTTTATTGACCCTTGGTGTGACAATTGGATCCCTGGAAAAGGGACTGCTACACCAAAAACTAATACTAGTCCTGATAAAAATCTTAGAGTCGGTGATTTGATTAATCATGATTCTAGAACTTGGGATACAACAAAGTTAAGTGTTGTTTTTGATCAACCCTCGAAAGAGGAAATTGAACAAATCCCTCTCAGTAATGTACCCTCTAGAGATAGAAGGGTGTGGATACCATCTAAGGATGGTAACTTCAATACTAAATCTGCTTATTCTGCCCTAAATGTCAGGGGAGACAATTCTAACTCTGATTTATGGATAGATGTGTGGAAGTCCAAACTACCTGCAAGAATTCAACTCTTTGTTTGGAAAGCTTTGAATGGAGCTCTTCCAGTTAGAGAAATTCTTCACAAACGTATCATATATCTGATTATAGTTGTCCAAGATGCAAATTTAAATTTGAAACAATCATGCACACCCTGGTAACCTGCAATTGCCTTACTAGAATCTGGAGACTTGGAAATGTACAAACAAACCAGTTTCAAAATTTCACTTTTCACCGGTGGGTTAGATTTTGGCTTCAGCTCCATCCTTATAAAGATGCGTCTGATAGAGCCGATAAATTCCCACTAATTGCGTGCTTGATGTGGTCCATCTGGACTAACCAGAATGATTTATTTCATAATGAGAAATCGGAAGAACCGGCTGCGGTTTTAGCAAGAGCAAAGTCAATGATGTTGAGCTATATTAAAACCCCATCGCTTCAGAGAATATCTGCAATCTCTTCACCGCAACTAGATTCATCTTGGGTGGTCCCACCTAAGGATTGGACAAAAATAAATACTGATGGTGCTTGGAACCCAAACTCTCCGAATGGAGGGATAGGTTTCATTCTTAGAGATTCAAACCATACATTTATGTATGCTCAGTCAACTTACTTGGTATGTTTCTCTGCAGAAGAAGAAGAGACTCGAGCAATTAGAGATGCCTTGATGGTGGCTTTGGAAAACAGGCTTGATAGAATCATTGTTGAGAGCGACGCTTTTGCTATTTTGGAGCAAATAAACAAAAAGACCTTCATGGGAAATCAGAGAACCCGATTAATCTCACATTACGAGGACATTAAAACCTTAATTATCAAGTTTAAGTTTATCTCATTTGTATTTGTTAACCATGTTGCAAATGGAGTTGCTCACGATCTAGCTCAATGGGCTAAAACTAATGTAAGCCATATGGCTTGGTCAGCGCCCCTTTTTGGCTCCTACCTTCTTTATGTAAGGATCATAGGGATGGCAATGTGTAATTTCTCGATCTGTTGCTTATAAAAAAAAAAAAAAAAGTTAGGCTAATGTGATATATATTTAGTAATTTTTTTCAACGAATGCAATATGTGGTAAATGCTTATGAATTACGTTGCATCCATTGTATAACTTAGAAAACAGATAGGAACACGGTATTTAGGCGCAAATGTTAGGAAAATAGATAAAAAAAAACACGGCGTCTACACGCAAACACTAGCTGGTGTTGACGTGTTTTCAACTTTATGCTCTCTTGACACTGACGTATGTCAAAGAAAAAGAAAGGAAAAAAATACTCATTTGGCATTACGAGTTTGCTTTGCAACTTGCAAAGCAATTAGATGTCGTAGTAAAATATCTACAGAAAAAAATCTGCGAAAACTACGTTAACTCTAAAAGAAAATCTCACATAATGTGATACTCTTAAATACAATATGAGATAAATTCTAATGCGTAGAGTATCTAGAAAGAAATTACACTTTATCCATTATATATAAATAGAAAATAGCTAAAAAAAACATGTCATCCACGCGCAGAGATTAACTAGTGCTGACATGTTTTCGAGTTGTTATTTATCTTCCTTATTTCCAAGACCGACTACAAGTGGCAAGTACAATGCAACAAGGCTGTTAACGGGGTACCATTTTGTTTGAGGAAGTATCTACCCAAAAACAAATATTTTTATCTTATATGCATATTGGTACACTCCCACGTAAATCTGTACCCATTAGTAGAGGGCTCACAATGGGTACCGTTACCATTACCTAACCGGACCCTTTAATGGGTCCTGGTTACGAATCTAAGATTGGACCCATTAGCCACTTAAGACCGTGGGTAATTGCAGAATAGACCGTTTATAATCGGGTCCAATCGGGTCTACCCGACGGTACCGGAGTAATGGGTACCGTTTATTTAACCTTTTGATCATTTTTTTAGCAAAATTATAGGTATTTTGCTAGTTTTGGCTTTGATTTTTTTTTATTTTTGATTTTTTTTCTTACATTTAATCTTTATGTAGTACATTAATAAAGAAATAATAATAAATTTTTATAAAAATAATTTATATTCAAGTTAAAAGAGAAAGAAATTAAGATTTTAATAGTTTTTTAATACGTGAAATCTGCAGGACTCGACGGGTATTTGGGACTTTAACCGGTCCGTTTAAGGCCAACACATTATGGAACCGGACCCGGAACCGATGTTGATATGCCGGGTCCGGTTCTGGGCCATGTACTACCCGGGAGGACCCGGACCCGTTGACAGCCCTACCCATTAGGAGTCTTGCAATGCAAGAAGATTGGAGTTGCATATGTGTTTCCTAGAAATGTCAATTGTACTGCATATGACCCACGCCATTGTGCTCTTTGTCATAATTCTTCAAACAGGTGGTCCCAGAGAGATCCATCACCGTTTTCTTTTTCTTCTTTTTTTTTTCGGAAAGGGGCACGAAGACCTCGGATAATGATGACAAGTCAATAGAGAATCAATCGGGTAGGGTAGACCACGAAAATACCAGGCAGTAGCAGAACGACGCCTTGAGTCCCACCAGCCATTACGTGTGTAGAGATGGTATGGGGCCCAATCAGAGGTAAGATAAAATATACGGGGAAATGAACAGCAAAAACTTTGTGGGTTCAGGAATTGGGACTCCCCCTTTTTGTGCTCTACTTTGTGGGTTTGCCTATGAAGATCCTTTCTTGGAATGTCCAAGGAATTGGGACTCCAATAACACAAGACCATTTCAATCACCTTAATGCTTACTACAAGCCTGACATAGTTTTTCTAGCAGAAACCAAAGCCCCATTGGCTAGAATGGAGCCTTTCTATAAAAAATTTCATTTCTATGATTGGTTTATTATTCCGTCCGTGAGAATTTCAAAAGAGTTAGCGATAGCGTGGCATAATAATATAGAGATGAATTTAATTTCATCTAATTTGAATGTATGTCATTTTGATTCAAAAATTGGAGATAAGGAGATGATACTAACCTGTGTATATGGTGCAGTGGAATCAGAAGAAAAAATAGAACAATGGTCTTATATCGCTAACATTGCGCAACAGGTCAACAAACCTTGGCTTCTAATTGGAGATTTAAATGTAATCCTGGATCCAGACGAGAAACAAGGCGGAAACAAATCTAGCTCCAGCAACAAGTCCTTCATAATTTAGACTATAGACTCCATGGGATTTCAAGATGCAGGTTATGAGGGAGCTCCATTTACATGGTCAAACAACAGACAAGGCGACGCTAATATATGTGAAAGGATTGACAGAGCTCTTACGTCTTATCTATGGATACAAATTTTCCCTAATACAAAGGTAAGTCATCTCCCTAGAGTAAGTTCAGATTATACTCCGCTCTTACTAGATTCCCACCCAGATAAACAATTATTACAAAAGCCATTTAGATGCATTAGATCCTGGCTCTCTCATCCATCCATTTCCTCCTTAATTGCTAAATCTTGGACACTCCATTCCAGTAGTGATCAAAATAATAACTTCTATTCCAAACTTCAACTCCTTTCTTCAAACCTCTCTAAATGGAATTCAGATGTCTTCGAAAATATCCACAAGAATATTAAATCCCTAAACAATAGATTTGATTCTCTTCATAAATCCGGTAATTATGCTTCCAATCTAGAAAAAATTAGAAAACTACAAGTCGGATTAGGAGATTGGTACAAGATCAAAAATGACTACTACCACCAAATATCTAGGGATAAATTTTTCAAGGAATATGACCAAAACACCGAATATTTTCACGCTCTCGCCTCAAATAGGAAAAGAATAAATGATAGACATACCCTTAGAGAACCTCCAGGCCTCTAGATTTCGAAAGAGATCAAATCAATTCCCTTCGATAAACCATTTCTCTCGAGATAGGCACTTCAAGCAGATCCTAATTATTTGGAATATTTATCCAACATAATTGATCCTGTATTTCTGAAGATGCAAATCTAGCTCTAACCTTGATACATTCAAAAGAGGAGATTTGGAACACAATTTCTAATATGAACCAATGGGGGGCTCCAGGACCAGATGGCTTTCAGCCAGGCTTCTTTAAAGCCAATTGGAATATTTTAGGGCCAGATATAATTCAATCTGTACAAGATTTCTTTAAATCAGGATACTTATACCGTAAATTAAACTACTCTTACATAACTCTTATCCCAAAAATATACACTCCTCAAACCCCAGCTGACTTTAGGCCCATTATCCTAAGTAATACTATATACAAAATCATATCCAAAATTCTTTCCAATCGTCTCAAACCAATTCTTAATAAAATAATTCCTCCTAACCAATCAGCTTTTCTCCCTGGTAGACAAATCACAGATAATATCAGCATTGCTCATGAGCTTATCCACACAATGAAAACATCGAAAGCTAGAAAAGTACATTTTGCTCTAAAATTAGATCTCTCGAAAGCGTTTGACAGGGTGGAATGGAATTTCATTAAACTTCCCTTACTGCTCTAGGTTTTAGCGATTCATGGGTAAATCTCATTGGGCAATGTATATCAACCATCTCCTTCTCCATCCTTCTAAATGGTTCCCCGGGCCCTTCTTTCAAAACCTCCAGAGGGCTAAGACAAGGTGACCCCCTCTCCCCTTATCTATTCCTCATTTGCATGGAGATTCTTTCTAGGCTCCTAGACAAAGCGGTTTCGGAAAGGAAAATTTCTGGTCTGAAAATAGCAAAAATGCTCCCAATATTTCCCACCTATTCTTCACAGATGATTGCTTTCTCTTCACAAAGGCAGACTTAGGGGAAGCAAAAAACCTTCTAGACATCTTATCCAAATTTGGAGAAATTACGGGTCAAATGATAAACCTTCAAAAATCCAGAATATACTTCAGCCATAGGATCCATCCGAAACACGGGAAAATAATCGCCAAAATTCTAAAAGTTCAATTGATGACAAAAAACGATAAATATTTAGGAACGCCTCTATTTTTTGATAAAAAAAGAAAGGAAAATTTTGAACCCCTTCTACAAAAATATTATGCCACTCTGCAAGGTTGGAAATCAAAATTACTCTCTCAAGCTGGTAGAACAGTGTTGATAAAATCTGTACTACAAGGTTATCCTACTTATCAGATGCAAATTCTAGATCTTCCTAAGGAAACTCTAGATCAAATGGATAAAATTCAAAGAGACTTCTGGTGGAATAAAGATAAGACCAAAAAAAGAGGAGGTTGTTTTAAAGCTTGGGTCAGCATATGCAAACCAATTTCCCAAGGAGGTCTTGGAATTAAAAACTCACATCAATTCAATATAGCCCTCCTAACGAAGTTGGCCAGCAGACTTATCTCAGAACACGATCAACTCTGGGTTAAATTACTGAAAGCCAAATACTTCCCTAATAACCACCCATTAGAATCTTTTAGGACTTCAAATTTATCTTGGATTTGGTCAAGCATACAAAAAGGTCTAAGTCTTATTAAAGGTAATTTCGTGTGGCAAGTCAAAAATGGAGCTTCGATAAAAATTTGGGAAGATAAATGGGTACCCAATGAAAACACAATTCAGCAACCGATGGCTTCTCCTGATCCGGTCCCACAAAGAGTCAGTGATCTGATTACGCAAGAAGAAAGTTGGGATCAAGATAAACTCGATAATCTCTTCACTCCTGATATAAAAGAAAAAATCCTTGCCATTTCTCCTAATAGACAAGAACAAGATAAGATAAGATGGCAGCACCACTCCTCTGGTACTTTCTCAGCGAAAAATGTCAACAACTTCCTTATAAAATAAGACCAAGAAAACAACAACTCTAATGACTTTCCTTGGCAAAAGATGCGGAAAATCAACGTGATTCCAAGGATTAAACTATTTATTTGGAAATTAGCTCAGAAAGCACTCCCAACCAATGCTAGACTAGGAACTCATAATAAAGATTTTATTACGGATTTCCCAATGTGCAATTCTCAAACCCAAGAAACAGAGCAACACCTAATAAGATCTTGCCCTTTTGTTAGAGCTATTTGGTTTGGACTCTCTTTAGAGGCAGTAAACTCAAAAATTAATACATACTCAATAGTAACCTGGATTAAAAAGTGGATTTCGGGACCAGATTTCACTGACTACTCAGATAAGATCGCAACAATCTCCTGGTTCATCTGGAAGTATCGATACTCAGTAGTTTTTGACAAAATAAATCCAAAACCAAATTCTCTTATAGAACAGATCAAAAAATTCATACAACAATATCCTCAAGAGAATATCCACAAGAGTAAAAGGATACAACAAGGTATGAACTTCAAGGAAAAATGGACAAGCTTAACATCAGATTGGATTATATTCATGGATGCGGCTTTTAAAAAGGAAAACTCCACCATGGGATATGCTTTTATACTTTATTCCGTGGACAACGACACTTTTATGCACATAACAGCTGGATCAGATAGGGCTACTTCGGCTTTCCATGCAGAATCAAAAGCTTTATTGAAGGCTTCTTCTTGGCTAAGTGAGAATATCTTATCCGGTGTCTCCTTAGTTACAGACTGCAAAATGTTAGCAGAAACCGTCAAAAAGGAATGCAAGATCCTAGATTGGAATGCAGAAAACACCATTAAGGCGACTCATACAATTCTACAAAAGCTCCCTCAAGCTCAGATGCAATATATTAATAGAAGATTCTACTCGGCAGCAGACCACATAGCAAAGGAAGCTCGTGTAAAGAATATGAGGAATTTCTCAACCCAAATACAACTAAGGATATCTCATTATAGTGTGATGTCCAATATTTTTGAAAAACAATAATATTGTAATTCTTATGTACCTTATTGATTGATTAATATACTACTTTTTCCATCAAAAAAAAAAAAACAACAACAAAAACTAATTAATGAGCGGTTTGATTAGGGGTCCGTGGTGGGATAATCCAATTTGAATTTGGTATTATATCCATGTCCCATGTGGTATTATAACTGATTGTAGAGTTTTGGCAGACTGCATCAACAAGGACAACACAAGTCCGATCTGGACAGCTGAAAGCTCCGTGCAAGCAATAAAGACATCTTTGAGAGAACTTCCTCAGGCTCAGGTAAGGTACACAAATCGAAAATTCAATTTGGCAGCGGAAACAGTGGCAAAAGAAGCCCGGATAAAAAGCCTTCAATATTTATCAGCGAAGACTCAACAAAGAGTTGAGGTTTCTAGCACTATATCTAATGTGTTCGATAAAAATGACATTGTAAACCTCATGCACTATATTTGCTAGTTAATATAATTCGTCTTTACATCAAAAAAAAAGTCCCATGTGTGTCTAGGCTATTAAATTCTCCAACTTCCAACTTCAAACTCTTTTGCAATTCAAGTATACTAGGTGGTGCACCCGTGCTTTGCACGGGTTCAAGTTCACTATCCTAAATAAAAATTAAATTGCAAAAATTAACGTCAGAATTGAACTATACGACAGCCGAGTTTTCAACAATTTCAGTTTTTTTTTTTTTTTTATAGGAAACAACATCAGCTTTCAACTGTTCAAGCCACGACCATGCAAGGTGTTTGACATTTGAGTATGTCATTTCATATGTCAGATTTATTGGTTTGATATTGCGCTGGCTCAGCATCGGTTAGTAAAAGATAAAAGAAAAATATAAGGAAAAAATAAGGAAACAAAAATATACCCGATTTGTAAACCTTCCTAAATTGGGGCCTATAGGACTTAATTGGTGATGTGACTCAATAATGTTGTAGTAATAAGGTTCGTTGAGACTTGTGAAAGCAATGGATTTTTAGACTTAAATAAAAATTAATAATAAATAAAATTTAACACAAAATTGATTCAAGATATGAGAATATAACCAAGACACTGATTCCACTATTACACATGAATGAATAACAATAAATAACCCAAAACTCTAATTATCTTTTAAATTCCTTGTTTCTTAATTCACAAATAATCAGACAAATTCTCAAAAATTAATTGTATCCCTAAGCATAGATTATCTTAATACAAAGCATAACCTATCTAATTGAATCACAACTAATGAAAAGAATTTTTGCGAACGATTTAAAACTACTGCAAAAAGCGGTGATTGAGTGAATTATAATTTATAAATTAGAGAAAATAAAATAGTTACCACTTATTCATGCGTAAATAGCTTCCTCATTGCCTTGGTTGTGGGAGAATTAGCCTCTCATCATGTTGGAAACACGCTCAAAAATCATTATTATTGCTCAAAGGGTGTTTACAAAGATGGAATGGAGAATAAGATGAAAATCGCGTGTTTGCAACGATTATAAATGTTGCAAACACTGTTACAAACAGGGTTGAAACTGTTACGGATTTTAAGTGTGCCCCCTCCGTATTACGACGCTCGGTTAAGTGTCTCCGTTACTGTAGAAGAACGACTGCCTTCAAGAGTCCGTTCTTCGTGTTCTTCAGAGATGCAGCAGCAGAAAATGGCCGTCTCTGCAACTTTGATTTTTTTGCTCTTCTCGCGTTCTAAAACCTCCCAAACTCTCCGTAACTCTTCTACTCGACCTCAGCAACTTATATATACTTGACAGGAGCAAAGATTACTCCTCATTACTCCCGAATATCTTCCCATTACTCGGTTTTTAAAGAAAATATTTTGTTTCCCTTTTTACTTCTACACGGCTTCGATCTTTGTAAATACGTGTTGAAGCTTCCTTACTTAACTCCTACACTTTTTGAAGTGACCAAACACGAGCAAAACTCGTCGAATCACGCTGTAATCCGTGTTTTTTTCTTTCCCGGCGTGTGCTCTCTGTTTTTCTTCTCGCGACAATTCCAGCCAAATTTAGACGACCAGTCGACCCACACCAGCCCTGTTAGGCCCAGAGGAAGATACCCAATCAATTTCAGCCCTTTAGTCTCCTTTAATCCCTCCCAAAATTGCAACCCTAATTCTGCCAGTGAAAAACTAGTTTTCCCGCCAATTTTCGTTTTTGAAATGGAGAAGAAGGTCACCCCTTATCCAACAGCTGGGGGTGCGAATATCAATTGGGTGCCCCTTAGTAATTGGGTTACCCCTTATCCAAAGTGTGAGTCCGAATATCAAATGTCCTCCGGGGGTGTTCCGCGCAACTTTTCGATCCGAATTTTCCAAAAAATATTTATTTCCAAAAATACCTAAAAATACATAGAAACACAATATTAGTACAAAAATCGAGTTCCAACAATACTAGCACTGAGGACAATTCAGACACAAAAAATGTGTCTATCAAATACCCCCAAACTTATTATTTGCTAGTCCTCGAGCAAATTTATTCTAGAAAATAAAAATCATTTGAACCCCTAGGTGGCCCTAGAGGCGGAGTGTTGTCTCCTGAGGGGTTTACCCAGGTGTACTCACAAAACCTTTACTCCAGGACCCTAGCTATCTACACGAACCTTGGAAGGCACTAAAGAATCTCCTTGGTTGGCATACTTATTGACTACGGGAGGAAGTACCACGATGCGAAATTCCAATTCTTTGTACACGAGTTTGCACTCAAGCATACTAAAATTCATATAAAGTGACAGAGCTCTACTCAGATAGTCGCGCTATGGACATCAATACCCGGAGTCAAAACTAATCACATGGATAGATCAAGAAGATGGATATAGAGAAAAACATAGATGGTTTTGATGTTTACTAAGTGACAGTGTTTTCCATATACATACAAAGGCCTCAGCCAAAATGAACCTATCTAATGGACTGAGATACTAGTCGACTAATATCAACACACCGGCATATACAAGGGAACCGGTGGTCGATAATCCTAATTCTAGGTCAACACAAGCGGCATATACAAGGGTTACAAGTGGTCGACTTTATTGAATTTATTAGGTTGGTCCGATGGTGCGTCTCAATTTTTTTTTTTTTTTTTCACTTTTTTTTTTTTTTTTTTTTTTTTTTTTTTTGTATCTCAATCACTCTAATTCACCCTAGCATTGGTAACAACTTGATTCGTGGGCCCCACCTAATCACTTAGAGAAACATAGTTTACAAAGAACAAAATAAAAACAGAAGTGAAAAGGACTCAACGAGATATGGTGAAACTATCATGTTATTTCTAACACCTGAGCTCTGTGCTTTTATGAATAGACTCTTTAGATGTTGCCATCTAATCAGATTGGTTCCTCAACTCCTACAACCAAAATGCTTCCATCCACTTAGATTGGTTAGTGCCGACCTTAATAAATATAAATTTCTAGGCTCGGGTTTATTTATTGCAACTAAAACCTAACAAGAAGTTTCTTCCCACCCCCAAACTTAAATCTAACATTGTCCTCAATGTTTCTAATGAAAAGAGCAATACCAAAAAGTAAAGTAACATGAGGAATCGGTAAAGAGAGAAGTCGGAAAGATAGTACACAGGTGAAGAGAGAAATCAAAAACTAATATACAACATACAATCGCCTCGATGGTCAATCAAGGGTAAACGGGGTCCTCGAGAGGGACCTCCTCAACATCACACAGTAGGAAAGGGCTCTAAAAAGGGTTTCAATCTCGACCGTTAACCTTCGAAGAACTATTACCATCCGGTGTCTCGATCTCAACGGCTCCATGAGGAAATACGGTCACGAACAATAAAAGGACCCGTCCACCGAGAACGTAACTTCCCGGGGAAAAGATGCAAGCGGGTATCATACGGAAGAACTTTTTGACTGGAGAAAATGACTTCCGTAAAATATTTCTATCATGCACAAGTTTCATTTTGTTCTTATACTCCTTCGCACTATCGTAAGCATCTATACGAATCTCGTCCAACTCATTGAGTGGAGTTTCCTATGGGCTCTGCCTTGTCAAGTGAAAAATTTAGATGCTTAACAGCCCAATAAGCTCTATGTTCTAACTCAACGGGTAAATGACATGCCTTGCCATAAACAAGCCGATAAGGAGACATTCCAATAGGGGTTTTAAACGTGATGCGGTAAGCCCATAAGGCATCGGTAAGCCTAGACGACCGGTCTTTCCGATTAGGATTAACTGTTTTCTCTAATATACGTTTTATCTCCCTATTAGAAACCTCTACGACCACTAGTCTGTGGATGATACGGGGTGGCTACCTTATGTGTAATACCATATTTCTTCATCAAAAGCTTAAAAGGTCCATTACAAAAGTGCGACCCTCCATCACTAATTATAGCTCGCGGTGTACCAAAACGTGTAAGTATATTATTTTTCAAGAACTCAATCACAACCCTATGGTCATTGGTTTTACACGCAACCGCCTCAATCCACTTAGAGACATAGTCTACGGCGACAAGGATGTATAGGTTACCAAAATAATTGGGAAATGGACCCATAAAGTCAATACCCCACACATCAAAGACCTCAATGATTAAAATAGGGTTCAAGGGCATCATGTTCCTACGGGAAATGGTTCCTAATTTACGGCAACGTTCACAAGTAACAAGAATCGTGGGAGTCTTTAAACAACGACGGCCGATAGAATCCACACTTTGCAATATCTTAGTAGCGGTCTTCTTAGCACTAAAGTTACCCCCACAAGCATGATCATGACAAAAGGAAATAATCTTGGACTGGTCACTCTCGGGTATACATCTCCTAATAATCTGTGTCTGGACAATACTTAAACAAATAAGGATCATCCCAAAAAGTGCTTAACCTCGGCTAAAAACCTAGAACGATCTTGTTTACCCCAATGTTGGGGCATTCGACCAGTAACAAGATAATTCACTATATTTGCATACCAAGGTGATTGGGAAACAGAGAACAATTGTTCATCAGGAAAGCTATCCCTTATCTGTATGGAATCATCAGGGGAACTAACAACTAGCCTAGACAAGTGGTCTGCTACTACATTTTCTGCACCCTTTTTGTCTCTAATGTCTGGACAAAATTCTTGTAATAAAAGGATCCATCTAATCAATCTAGGTTTGGTATCCTTTTTAGACAAAAGGTATTTCAAAGCAGCATGATCAGTATAGATTACGATCTTAGAACCTAAGAGATAGGGTCTAAACTTGTCTAAGGCAAACACAATGGCCAACAGTTCCTTCTTTGTAGTGGTATAGTTCAACTGGGCATCATTCAGAGTTTTGCTAGCGTAGTAAATCACATGAAGTAATTTGTTTTCTCGCTGACCTAGCACAACACCAATAGCATAATCTGAAGCATCGCACATGATCTCAAAGGGTAGGTTCCAGTTAGGTGCCTGGACTATGGGGGCGGTAGTAAGTAAAGTCTTAATCTTCTCAAAAGCCTCTAAACAAGCATCATCAAAGACAAACTTAACATCTTTTGCAAGCAAATTGCAAAGAGGTCTAGAAATCAAGCTAAAATCCTTAATGAATCGACGATAAAAACCCGCATTCCCTAAGAATGACCTAATATCTTTTACGGTTTTTGGGACCTGTAAAGTTTTGATAAGGTCAACTTTGGCTTTGTCTACCTCTATACCCTTAGAAGATACGATATGCCCTAAAACAATTCCTGATTGAACCATGAAATGACATTTCTCCCAATTAAGCACTAGATTCTTTTCCTTACATCTAGTCAACACTAATGACAAATGATGCAAGCATTCATCGAAAGACGAACCAAACACTGAAAAATCATCCATAAAGACCTACAAGAACCGCTCTACCATATCTGAAAATATGCTCATCATGCAACGCTGAAAAGTTGCAGGGGCGTTACATAGCCCGAAAGGTATGCGTCTATACGCAAAGGTGCCAAAGGGACAGGTAAAAGTGGTTTTCTCCTGGTCTTCTGGGGCAATAACGATCGATTATAGCCGAGTATCCATCTAAAAAACGGTAATGACTATGTCCAGCTAATCTCTCAAGCATCCGGTCGATGAAGGGAAGGGGAAAGTGGTCCTTCCTAGTGACCTTGTTCAATTTCCTATAGTCAATACAAACACGCCAACCCGTGGTCACTCGGGTAGGGATTAACTCATTGTTATCATTACGGACTACGATAATAGGATTTCTTTGGAACAACCCGAGCGGGGCTGACCCACTTCTTGTCATGCGAAATGGGGTAGATAATGCCTCGCATCTAACGACTTAAGGATCTCGGTTCGAACTACTTCTTTCATATTGGGTTTTAGTCTTTGTTGCATCTCCCTAGAAGGTTTGGTATCTTCCTCTAAATAGATCTGATGCATACAAACAGTAGGACTTATACCCTTAATGTCTGCTATGGTCCACCCTAAAGCTTCCTTGTTGTTTTGAAGGACGGTTACTAGCCTACTTTCCTGATCACTATCCAGGTTGGAAGCAATAATCACAGGTAAAGTTTCAGATGGGCCTAAAAACACATACTTCGGGGTATCGGCAATGGTTTTAGGTCCAACTTAGGAGGCTCTTCTAACGAAGGAACTAGGGTAGACTTAGAAACCTGGTAGAGGTTCGAACTTGGGTTTCCGACCATTACTAGTGTCTATCAAAGGGTTGAATCTAACAAGGCATTCACCTCATTAATCACATCATCATCGTCAAAATCAATCCCAAAGTGAGCTAGGCATTTCTCTAATGGATCTTCTAACAAAGTGTTTGGTAATGACTCCTCGACTAATGTTCCTATCATGTTCACCTCTTCTATGCTCAAGTCATCTAGTTCGGAGGGTAGCTTACTAATATGAAAGACGTTCGGCTCAATAGTCATATTACCAAAAGACAAGTTCATAATACCGGTTCGACGATTAATGATCGCATTGGATGTAGCTATAAACGGGCGACCTAATATTACTGGTATCTGGTTCTCTAGGTCAGGGACAGGTTGGGTATCTAGGATAACAAAATCCACCGGATAAATAAACTTGTCGACCTCTATGAGAACATCCTCGATCACACCCCGAGGAATTTTAACGGACCAGTCAGCCTAACGAAGAGTCATCAGGTAGGTTTCATCTCACCAAGTCCTAGCTTAAGGTACACATGGTATGGAAGTAGGTTCACACTGGCTTCTAAGTCAAGCAAAGCTTTCTCAACACGGTATTTACCTATTGTGCAAGAAATGGTAGGGGACCACGGGTCCTTATACTTAGGAGTAGTGGTATTACAATAATGGAACTCACGTGACTAGCTAGGAAGGCTTTCTTCGAACACTAAGCTTACGCTTTCGTGTACACAAGTCCTTAAGAAACTTGGCATAAGCGGGAATGCAGCTTAATCGCATCCAACAATGGGAGGTTGATAGTAACCTGCTTAAAAACCTCCAATATATCATTAAAGTTGGACTCCCTCTTAGTTGGAACTAACAATTTGTAGGAATGGGGCTCTAGGGACAAAGCACAGTTTCAATATGACCCTCATTGGTCTCATTAGAGACTCTATCAGTCTCCTTATCATTTTCCGGCTCAGCAGGGTGAACTACAGCATGTTCACTATCAGGCATGGTTACCTTGTTGTCTACCACTCTACCACTCCTAAGGGTTTTAATAGCATTCACATGATGGGATGGTCCTTCACCTACTTGATGAACTCCTCTAGGATTGGGCTGAGTTTGACTAGGAAACTTACCTTTTTCCCTCAAAGACTCGTTTATCTGACTAACCTAGGTTTTCAAATCGGAAATAGCACGAGAGTTAGCATAACCTATACTCTTACTTTCTTCTATCCCTTGCGCAACCATTTGGTTGATCTTTTCGAGCTTTTAATAAATGAGGCGAGTATCCTCTAAAATTGTGATCTTTTTATCCGAAGGGTTACAAACCTGGTTTGACACGAAGGGTTCTTAGCATAACCAAAACACTGGGGGAGGCTGAGAATTACTATCTTGACCTTGATTACGGCCCTTAGACCAAGAAAAGTTAGGATGGTTTCTCCAACCAGGGTTGTAGGTCTCTGAGTATGGGTCAAACCTCTGACGGTTTTCAAACCTAGCGTTGTTATAGACAGCCTGAGCTTGTTCTTCACTAACATGACCTTCCCAAAATGAGTTATCGGGCTCTATTCCACAACTAGAGACTTGAGAGGCTCTATTAGGTTCAACAAGGGACCTATTCTTAGACTGACCCATTTCCAAAGCTTCTAACCTTCTAGACAAAGAAGCAAACTTAGCATCTGACTCGAAGCTTGTATCTACCACATTGGCGCTACTTCTATTCACCAAGAGTCTTTGAGGGGGTTCAACACAAGACTCCCATTGTTGGGATTTCTCAGCAACAACTCATAAGAAGGTAAAGGCATCCTCAACACTTTTATTAGTAAACTCACCAGCACACATAGACTCGACCATGGCTTTGGTCAAATAGTCTAAACCATCATAAATAATCCCTACAAGTTTCATCTTATCAAATCCATGGTGAGGACACTGAGATAGGAGATCATTGAATCTCTCTAAAAACCTATAAAGAGACTCTCCCTCTTGTTGCACACTAGCACTAATTTTCTGCCTAACAGCTGCAGTTTTATGCTTAGGGTAGAATTTCATATAGAAAGCGGCAATAAGTTCTGCCATGTTTCAATGGATCCAGGATGGTAAGTTGTTTAGCCAGTCTTGGCTTTATCTTTTAAGGAAAATGGGAACATCTTAAGTTTCAAAACTTCATCGATAAGGTCTTTTATTCTAAGCTGTCCCACAAATTTCCTCAAAGTCCCTAATATGAAAATAAGGGTTCTCATCCTCTTTTCCTAAGAATATAGGGATCATCTCGAAGGATACGGCTTTTATCTCGAAGTTAGCCGTATTGGCTGGCAATTTAATGCATGAAGCTCGGTTGGTCCCAGTTGGGAACATGTAATCTTTCAAAGTTGCCATCGTTGGCACAACTGAAGTACTAGGGGTACTTTCCTCACTAAGAGACAGATTTTCAAAGCTGAAGTTTCCAAAAACGGGGCTCTCAAAAGAAGAGTCTTCGAGTTCCCCGCCTTCGCAAGAAGAACTACTAGGATTGTCACTAATCAAACGACCTAGAGTGTTTCTTTTCCAAGCCCGTTCTTTAAAGACCTCGGGCATACACTAAAAAAATAAAACAAAAAGAAAAATCCTAAAAGGAAGGGAAGTTCTATGCAAGCACAAACAAGGCTGACTCCACCACAGTAAACCTAATGATATCTAGCAAACAAAAAGCATGATGGCTCCACTTAGATTGTTTTCTAGACCAGCTTCTAATCGTCCGAAAGGGAATTCGTTACAATTTAAGCAAACCCCTATGGATCAATCCGAGTCAAAGTAAGTTGAATCAAGGCGAGGGAAGCTCAGTGGAGCTTTGATACCCAAGGCCTTACCGCTATTACAAGGCGGCGCAGTCACGCATTCAACTTCACAAAGACCATCATGAACTTCAAAGTATGCTAAAAGAGTAACCAATATTTTTCGGAAGACTTTCCTACTAAGCTCGTTACCCTATCGGTCTCGTTCTATTCCAGATTTTAAGGCTTAGGTTCGCGTTAAGTATTGTTTTCCTAAGGCGGGCAAGAAGAGAACGGTGATGAAATCCGAACCCTTATCTTATATGGCCAGTCCTTGCCCTTTACTAGGAATTTAAAAATAGCCGTTTTCAAGTCCTCAACATATATTCACACGAAGGAAGACAGTAACTCGCTGGCAGGGGATTCGCGAGTGTTTCGACAAACTTACCTCCCGTACCAGACGGGGGATGAACCGTTGTAGTCGACTCGGGCCACAACTCCTATGTCATGTACGAACCCGAGGGGCCGAGGTGATATCGTAATCACTGTCCTTCTCTGCAAACAGTTTAATATTTAATACTACCCTTCCGTAGGGTTTAAAAAAAATAAAGGAATGTCCGAATGTCCAAGTGTCCAAGTCCAAAAAGTAAAAGAAAAGGAAAGTCTAAAAAAATAAAAATATCTAAAAAAATAAAAATAAAAATGCCTCTCTTTTTTTTTTTTCTCTCTTTTTATAAAATATAAAAAATCTTCTTCTTTTGCTCCTTTCGCTTTGTCTTTAACTCCAAATCTTTAAGTATCCACCAAAAGCTTTGGCAAATATTTCTTTCGCTCCAAATCCCAAAATCTGAAAGGAAAAGACAAAAACCCAAAAACATAAAGAAGAACAAAAAAAAAAAAAAAAAAACTAAAAGAAAATCTAAAAACTCTAGCCTAAAGACAAGTCCGCGTCGGCGGCGCCAAAAATTGATGTGACTCAATAATGTTGTAGTAATAAGGTTCGTTGAGACTTGTGAAAGCAATGGATTTTTAGACTTAAATAAAAATTAATAATAAATAAAATTTAACACAAAATTGATTCAAGATATGAGAATATAACCAAGACACTGATTCCACTATTACACATGAATGAATAACAATAAATAACCCAAAACTCTAATTATCTTTTAAATTCCTTGTTTCTTAATTCACAAATAATCAGACAAATTCTCAAAAATTAATTGTATCCCTAAGCATAGATTATCTTAATACAAAGCATAACCTATCTAATTGAATCACAACTAATGAAAAGAATTTTTGCGAACGATTTAAAACTCTGCAAAAGCAGTGATTGAGTGAATTATAATTTATAAATTAGAGAAAATAAAATAGTTACCACTTATTCATGCGTAAATAGCTTCCTCATTGCCTTGGTTGTGGGAGAATTAGCCTCTCATCATGTTGGAAACACGCTCAAAAATTATTATTATTGCTCAAAGGGTGTTTACAAAGATGGAATGGAGAATAAGATGAAAATCGCGTGTTTGCAACGATTATAAATGTTGCAAACACTGTTACAAAGAGGTTGAAACTGTTACGGATTTTAAGTCTGCTCCCTCCGTATTACGACGCTCGGTTAAGTGTCTCTTATTCTCTTTTGTAGAAGAACGATTTGCCTTCAAGAGTCCGTTCTTCGTGTTCTTCGAGAGATGCGGCGACGAGAAAAATGGCCGTCTCTGCAACTTTGATTTTTTTGCTCTTCTCGCGTTCTAAAACCTCCCAAACTCTCCGTAACTCTTCTACTCGACCTCAGCAACTTATATATACTTGACGGGAGCAAAGATTACTCCTCATTACTCCCGAATATCTTCCCATTACTCGGTTTTTAAAGAAAATATTTTGTTTCCCTTTTTACTTCTACACGGCTTCTGATGCTGTAAATACGTGCTGAAGCTTCCTTACTTAACTCCTACACGTTTTTGAAGTGACCAAACACGAGCAAAACTCGTCGAATCACGCTGTAATCCCGTGTTTTTTTCTTTCCCGGCGTGTGCTCTCTGTTTTTCTTCTCGCGACAATTCCAGCCAAATTTAGACGACCAGTCGACCCACACCAGCCCTGTTAGGCCCAGAGGAAGATACCCAATCAATTTCAGCCCTTTAGTCTCCTTTAATCCCTCCCAAAATTGCAACCCTAATTCTGCCAGTGAAAAACTAGTTTTCCCGCCAATTTTCGTTTTTGAAATGGAGAAGAAGGTCACCCCTTATCCAACAGCTGGGGGTGCGAATATCAATTGGGTGCCCCTTAGTAATTGGGTTACCCCTTATCCAAAGTGAGAGTCCGAATATCAAATGTCCTCCGGGGGTGTTCCGCGCAACTTTTCGAGCCGAATTTTCCAAAAAATATTTATTTCCAAAAATACCTAAAAATACATAGAAACACAATATTAGTACAAAAATCGAGCTCCAACAATACCAGCACTGAGGACAATTCAGACACAAAAAATGTGTCTATCAATTGGGGCCTATAGGTTTTTCCTTCTCACACCCCAAATTACTCTAGGCACCTAAACCTTATAAAAAATACTAATTTATCCCCACATTAATTTCTAAAACTCACTCATATAAATTCTAATCTTTCTATTTTCAGTAAATCCAAAATTAAAAAAAACCTAAACCTAAAAAATCTTTCCTTTTCTATCATAAACTTTCCAAATTCTCAAAACCCTAATCAATTTTTTTTTTCCATCCTCTACTCCGACGATCTTTGATCCAACCAAGAAGAAGGTAAATCTCCATCAACCCATCTTCTTATCTTATTGATTTACATTTTTAAATCATCGTTTTTGACAAATCAAGACTCTGAATACACTCAGAATCGGTTTTTATTGACCTATCAAATAAACCGATTTTGGGTTTGGTTTTCGGCCATGAAGAGCATGCACACTAATCGGTTTACATGATGATTAACATCAACCGATTGTGTGTTAGAAATGAAATCTGAAAATACATCACCAGAATCGGTTTATATATGTAATATGTATAATCCGATTAATATAGTCTTTTCATTTTCCTTTACACAATCGGGTTTTATACATGTATCACATAACCCGATTCTTGTAGTCTCTTAAGAATCAGATTACTTTTGTTTCTATATATACCGATTGTTTACTTATTTTTTGTTAAATTTTTGTGTAGAATGGACTTCGGACACCTACCATTCTACAATCGCAATTTAACCGTGGAGGATATCTTGAGGCAACCACAAAGAGTGTCGGTAAGGAGCTTATACAAGTTTGCATTCGGAGCTGAAACCCGGCTTGAACAAGCCCTGGCTTTGATTGATAAGCTTTCACTTGAAGAGCTTATTGAGGTCATCACCTTCGCCAGGATGAGGAGAAACATGATTGCATTTGTGAGGGAGGTACATGCAGAAATGCAAGATATGTGGGAACTAATGGTTTGAAGCGAAAGCCGTTCTGCGATGGTGGTGATCTTTGGTCTTTGGTGCTCCTGCTGATGGTGGTGATGCTAGTGCCGGTGCTCCTGCTGATGGTGGTGATGCTGGTGCCGGTGCTCCTGCTGTTTAAGTTTTATATATTAAAAGTTTAAGTTTACAAGACTTGTGGTTATTTTAAGTTGTTAACACTCTTTTAAGGTTTTTATTTTGGATGATATTTGTGTTGAACTTGATGAACTTGAAGCTTTAATTATAATTATGTGTGGCTCTATAATTCTAGCTTGACATGTCAAGAATCGGTTTACTCGTTATGTCATTATAAACAGATTATGCAGGCCAATCTTTCTAGATGTTATAGAATCGGATCACATATTGAAATATATAAACCGATTAGTGTCGGTGAAAATTCAAAATTTAAAATGACTTTAATCGGTTTACTTTGGTCGCAAGAAAGACCGATTCCTTGTGGCATATAAACACAATCGGATTTTATAGTCCTTCTAAACGACCGATTATAGCAAATTATTTCACGTTTTCAAAAAAAAAATAGCCGTTGAAGACTTTTCTCTATAAATAGAGACCTCACCCTTGGACCCCATTTGCCCCAAAATTGTTCATTTTATCCCCCCTCACTCCATATACTCCACAACTACCTATTTCATACATATACATACAATAAATGGCATCGTTTGACTCCGCGGAAGATTTTGCAATCACCAAAACTTGGTACGCGGAAGTAGAGGTGTAAAACGTGCCGGCCCGGCATAGCCCGGCACATGAAGTCGCGTGCTTCACGTGCCATGTGTCGTGCTGTGCTGTGCCAACAATTTAAACGTGCTGTGCCGTGTTGTGCTTTACTAGTCAAAAGCTAGGCACAACACAGCCCACGGGCACATCACACGAATAAACGTGCCGTGCTGTGCCGTGCTGGCACACGTGCTATAAACAATTTTGAAATCACTTAATGTATACATTGAGTCGGACATTATCACAAGAATTTAATTAGACAACATATCATTTGAAATTATTTCAAGTAAAATTAACAATTTTATTCAATAAAAAGAAATAGCCCATCAAATATAAAATTGGATTATTGTCATGTAGATTAATGTTCTAGTTAAATATAGGTGACGACATTATAACAACGATATTGAAATATATTTTCCAAATATTAAGGTATTTTATGTGTTGTTATAAATAAGCCAACATAAAATGTTAAAAACTAGCTAGAATAGTGACTCTTTTGTGAAATATACAAAAAATGTGATGTATTATGCCTTGTTATATGGTGTATTTGTACATGTTATGACGTGCTCTCTTAACGTGATGTGTTGGGCTGGTCCACGTGCTTATCTGTGTTGTGTGCTGTGCTGACACATCCCAATTTACACCTCTACGCGGAAGATCGACTTAGACGTCAATCCTCCGAAAGGGAGGATACCAAAACCTTTTGGGCTAGGGTACACAACAAATTTAGCGGCGAGTTTGGGAATCCTAATGCAAGAAGTATTGAATAAGTCCACGCTAGGCACCTAGTAATCGAAAATGCGATACTTGTTTTTTTAGCCCTCCAACCTCGGATTTTTAACACTCTCCCATTCACCTTGTCCATTGCACAATTTGTAAGTAATTTTGTGGTTTTTTTTACATAACCCATGTTGTTTTATCTTCCAACGAAACACCACTAACAATTGTAAGCTTGTTTTTGTGTTTTTGTAGCACGAAGTCATGAAAGCGCGCTACTTGTAAGTAAAGGGGGAAGCATTCGCATTCGATGCAAGCTACCACTTCTTGGCAGAAAGAATCCCGGAGGATAACCCGGACTACTTGGATGTGGTATCGTCTTCGTCGGAGGAAGATTGATGACTTTAGAAGTTTTTGTAAAGGTTTTGTGGGTAGACCTCTATGTAAACCCTCACGAGACTATAACTCGTCCACTAGGGTCGCCTAGGGGTTTAAAGGCTTGATGCATGTGCTAAATACATCCTACAATAATAATGCGATGAATGAAAATTGGTAACGAAAGAAAACAATCGGTTTATATATGTCATAAACAAAATCCGATTTTAATAATCGGATTATAAAACATGTCAAAGTAAACCGATTTTGAATGTCCTCTGGTATACCAATCCAGAATCGGTTTACAAGTGAATGAACGTAAACCGATTCTGTGTAATTTTTACGAAAAAAATTTCGAAATGTCGATGCTTTGATGAACTCTCTAACATTAGTTAATCTCACATCCAAAACAAAATTAGTCCCTAATATGATTAATTAGTGCTAATTAATCAGGGATAAAATAGGTAGTTTGGTAATTATTTTGATAAGGGGTGGTGTGTAGTGATTTCTAGTGACCTTTTTTGTCATCTAGCTATAGGCCCCGATTAAGTCCTATAGGCCCCAATTTAGGAAGGATTTGTAAAGTACCATGACCTCCAGAATCTACTTAAATATACTAATGGAATCCTACAGGGTCATCTTCATGTAAAAGATGAACCCTATAATCTTAACTACTACATGACCTCCTGCAGTTTGTCCAGAGTACGTGTCAATAACCAAATAAACCAAGCATGGTAATGATATGTCGTGACTTTGTATTTTGAGTTGATTAGTGTTTGGGTCGTAGGTTTTGGTAGGACTTTGCATTTGGGTCGCAAGTTTGTCCGTTTTAGTGTTTGGGTCGTTGACCCATTAGTCAACATGGTCAAATAACCATTCCGTTATAAAGTTAACGTCGGTTAGGTCTTTACATGTTCTCCATCAGTAGTATTACTCCTCTTCCTCCCAAATTGTTGAAACCCTTTTGACTTTCCCCGAGAAACAAATCCCTTATCCTTTTCCCTGTGAAACCCCTTAAAGGCATTTCTTAGTCTCTTTATATCCATCAACTTACATTTCTCGTCTCAGATTCGTCCGTGAAGATAGAAAATGTTGCATCTTTAAAATCGAATTTAAATTTCTTTTGGGTTCGTGGATCAAAATTCAAAATTTATATCGTTTAGGCAGGGAATCATTGGTATCATGAAGATGCGGGAGATTATTTTGATGATTCAGACCATTACGAGATGCTTCTCTCTTTTGTTTTACTTCCAACCCTCTTAAAAACCCCAGTAATTATTAGGCCGACCGAGCGAAGCGAGGGAGGACTTTATATATGGTGACTTCGTGTGAATGTGAAGCGTGACATTTTTTTTCCAATTAGACACAAAAGATTGGATTTGGTTCAACGATGAAAGGACGACACTGCCCCTCTAAATCAAAATTTCTTTTTTTTTTTCTTTAGATATTTTCGTAAATAAACCCAAGAGGAAGGGCACTAAGGTATTAGACATTTTTTAGTAAATAAACCAAAGAGGAAGAGGCGATAAGATATTAGACATTTTCGTAAATAAACCAAAGAAGAAGGGCAACTAGATATAAGAGCCAAATTTTATTATAATTCCTTATGTATCCTATTTCTTTAGGGGTATAATTGACAACCAAACTTTAATATAACATATCTAAAAATCCGTGCCTTGGAATTTTACAAATTTTATCTCGTTGGAAAGGTTTTAAAAAAATCTACGCAATGAGTATAAATAACAATATTAAATTTAGAGTTTTTACGAAAAATTTGGAAAAATATTTATCATTTTAGGCACAATTTTGAAAATAAAATGGAGATCCATTGTGCAAACTACCACAGAATGATATATAATACTTTATGTAACCATATTTTGGTTTTATGCATCAACTAATTTTCTTTTGCAACTAATAAAACGATGTACTCTCTCCGTTTCAAGAAAAAAAAAATGATATTTTCACTTTAGCCATAAATTTTCTTTTACAGTCCAATTGCGGCAGTGTTTCCTTTTTTCTTCTTCGGTCGGCCTTCCCACCGTGGCAGCGGTCATCTAGTTTAATCCTATTGTTCTCTTCTTCTATTCAGAATCAAACAGATCTCTCAAATTGTTAAAATCAATGAATGAATTAAAGAATTAATTGTCTTGTTTTCTTTTGATTTACTTATAAAAGATTAGATCTTCTCTGAATGGTTTAGATGAATATAAACGTTTAGATGATGATAATATAAACATGATTAAGTTGTATTAGACTAACTAGTTTGTCACCCGTGCGATGCACGGGTTTATTTCTTGCATATATGGAATAAATTAATAACCAATAAGTTAATATTTGAGTTGGTGTGACAAAATAATATCTCGGGCCGGTTTATGTTACTCCCATGTAAGAAATTATTTTCCATGTATAAACTAAAAATAAGTCGATTTAAATTTAAAAGGATAATGCGGAACTTACGTTTTTAACAGAGAAAGTTAATGAAACATTATGACATGGCCGCCATCTCATAGGAAGCGGTAAAGAAGAAAGTCATATCTTCACCTTCTTTATGACCCAAGGTCAATTGACACATTATTAATTCTTAATTACAAAACTAAATTTTTTTAATTAAAAAATATTATTAGGGTCGCAAGACCTAGGCATTGGAGATAAAATTTAGGTGAAAAGTCTTACTTTTATTTATTTAACCATATGTGATTGACTCACAACAAACTGGTGTTAATATGACCTCCACATGGGATGACCTCCCTCTAGCATTGGAGATGCTCTTAAGTTCCTCCATGGAGGATGGTCTTTAAATTATTTATTTTATTTAATTTCTTGGTCACCGCCTTACACTTACCGAAGCCATATTAATACAATACTTTAGTAGGACAAAATAACCAATTTTGATCGCATTTCTAACACCAGTGGCTATAAATCATTAATATAGAACTTTAGATTTGTTTCTCAATACTATATAGTATATGCATACATTTACATTACAAAATTCCTTAAAACTATAATTAAAGAATAATTATTCACGTAAGATAAACGTCAAAAAGAATCCGAAAAAAATATTCACGTAAGGAAAAAAAAGATAGAAATTTTTTCCTTTGACTAATTAATTTTTTCTTTACTTTTTCTAGTTTTCATAGATAGATCCTAATCTAAGATAAATTTATTTAAGGTTTGTGTCAATCTCCATTGCTTTTAGGAGATTTTTATGGTGTCTTTGGGGGTGTGTTGCCCTCTTCGTTTGTGTCTTCTCCTTTATGGAGATTCTTTATGCTCTCTCATGGAGTTTCTTTGTGATCTCAATGAAGATTTGAAGTGGAAGTTCAAGTGTGGTAATATTTCAAGATTTTGGGCAAATTACTCTCATATCTTTATGAGAGTATCTCTTTTTCAAGAAGAAAAATCCTTTCAAAATGGTTGGATTATAATCCCAAAACCATTCTCTCAATCTTAGGATTGTTTTGTCGGTAGTTTGTTACTTCTCTTCACAAATTACTCTTTGTTAGTACCTTTTAATTGCAATTTGATCTTTGATCTTGATGTACTTGGAATCCATGTAATCTCTATTTTATCATGAATGAAATTTATGAGATTTATCAAAAAAAAAAAAAAAAAAAATCTGCGTTCTTTCCGTATAAAATAATAAGGGAAAAATATTCCCGCACAATTTCTTTTTATTTCTTTTTAAAAATCCACGTATGAATTAAAAGAATATTTACGTATAAAGTTTTTTTTATTTTTTGTTACTATTTCCGATTTTAAAAATCAAAAAAGTATTTCCGTATAAATTTTATATTTTTCATTTATTTCAACAAAACTTGGTTTTTAACAACTGATATCCTGATCGCGCAACCACTGATAACAATTTTATATAAATAGAAAAAGAAAATGACAACAAATAGGATATCAATTTCTGCATAACCGATACTAATATCCAAACCTGACTATCGAAACTGTTAATCAAATTTAAAATATCCAATCTTACGAATAAAAATAAAGACAAAAATTACAATTACAAAACACAAATGCCACAAAAAAAATAATTAATATACAATAATTTTTTTTTCAATTCACAAAAAAAAAACCAGAATCGGTTTTTACAAATGTATACAGAAAACCGATTATGGGAAAGAAAAAAAAAATCAAACATAATTTAAATCATACTCGATCTGAAAATGAGTATGATTTCATACTCGATTTCAGTTCGCGTATAAATTCATATACTCATTTTGAGATCGAGTATGAAATCATACTCGTTTTGAAATTATGTAAAATCATACTGATACTCATTTTCAATTCGGGTATAACCAGAATTGGTTTACACGATGCACACATAAAAACCGATTATTGACATTGCACAACAGAAATTGGTTTATAAAAGTGCTCATGTAATCCGATTCTAACAAAAAACAATAATATACAGAAAAATTTCTTACAACAATCGGTTTACTCGACACACATATAAAATCCGATTCTAGCATTATACATCAACAACCGGTTTTTATAAGTGCTAATGTAATCCGATTATGGTCAAACCAGAAAACATACCAAGGACAATCGGTCTTTGTGGGCATGAACATAAACCGTTTTTATCTGCAATCGGATCACATATACATTAACGTTAACCGATTATTGTAAACCCGGAAAAATTTGATTTCAAAATTTTCAATTTTTGACCGATTGCATGTTACTAAAACCTAGTTTAAAGGATTGGGCTGAGAAGAAAAGAAGAAGAATTAGTTGAAGTGGAAATGAAAATGAATTTGATTTTGATTTTTAATTTTTATGTGATAAAATTTAGGTGAAAAGTCTTACTTTTATTTATTTAACCATATGGGATTGACTCACAACAAACTGGTGTTAATATGACCTCCACATGGGATGACCCCCCTCTAGCATTGGAGATGCTCTTAAGTTCCTCCATGGAGGATGGTCTTTAAATTATTTATTTTATTTAATTTCTTGGTCACCGCCTTACACTTACCGAAGTCATATTAATACAATACTTTAGTAGGACAAAATAACCAATTTTGATCGCACTTCTAACACCAGTGGCTATAAATCATTAATATATAACTTTAGATTTGTTTCTCAATACTATATAGTATATGCATACATTTACATTACAAAATTCCTTAAAACTATAATTAAACAATAATTATTCACGTAAGATAAACGTCAAAAAGAATCCGAAAAAATATTCACGTAAGGAAAAAAAAGATAGAAATTTTTTCCTTTGACTTACTTTTTCTTTGACTAATTAAATTTTTCTTTACTTTTTCTAGTTTTCATAGATAGATCGTAATCTAAGATAAATTTATTTAAGGTTTGTGTCAATCTCCATTGCTTTTAGGAGATTTTTATGGTGTCTTTGGGGGTATGTTGCCCTCTTCGTTTGTGTCTTCTCCTTTATGGAGATTCTTTATGCTCTCTCATGGAGTTTCTTTGTGATCTCAATGGAGATTTGAAGTGGAAGTTCAAGTGTGGTAATCATGTTTCAAGATTTTGGGCAAATTACTCTCATATCTTTATGAGAGTATCTCTTTTTCAAGAAGAAAAATCCTTTCAAAATGGTTGGATTATAATCCCAAAACCATTCTCTCAATCTTAGGATTGTTTTTTTGGTAGTTTGTTACTTCTCTTCACAAATTACTCTTTGTTAGTACCTTTTAATTGAAATTTGATCTTTGATCTTGATGTACTTGGAATCCATGTAATCTCTATTTTATCATGAATGAAATTTATGAGATTTATCAAAAAAAAAAAAAAAAAAAAAAAAAAATGCGTTCTTTCCGTATAAAATAATAAGGGAAAAATATTTCCGCACAATTTCTTTTTATTTCTTTTTAAAAATCCACGTATGAATCAAAAGAATATTTACGTATAAAGTTTTTTTTATTTTTTTGTTACTATTTCCGATTTTAAAAATCAAAAAAGTATTTCCGTATAAATATTATATTTTTCATTTCTTTCAACAAAACTTGGTTTTTAACAACTGATATCCTGATCGCGCAACCACTGATAACAATTTTATATAAATAAAAAAAGAAAATGACAACAAATAGGATATCAATTTCTGCATAACCGATACTAATATCCAAACCTGACTATCTAAACTGTTAATCAAATTTAAAATATCCAATCTTACCAATAAAAATAAAGACAAAAATTACAATTACAAAACACAAATGCCACAAAAAAATAATTAATATACAATAAAAAAATTTTCAATTCACAAAAAAAAAAAAAAAACAGAATCGGTTTTTACAAATGTATACAGAAAACCGATTATGGGAAAGAAAAAAAAATCAAACATAATTTAAATCATACTCGATCTGAAAATGAGTATGATTTCATACTCGATTTCAGTTCGCGTATAAATTCATATACTTATTTTGAGATCGAGTATGAAATCATACTCGTTTTGAAATTATGTAAAATCATACTGATACTCATTTTCAATTCGGGTATAACCAGAATCGGTTTACACGATGCACACATAAAAGCCGATTATTGACATTGCACAACAGAAATCGGTTTATAAAAGTGCTCATGTAATCCGATTTTAACAAAAAAAAATATACAGAAAAATTTCTTACAACAATCGGTTTACTCGACACACATATAAAATCCGATTCTAGCATTATAAAATATACATGTAATCCGATTTTTATAAGTGCTAATGTAATCTGATTATGGTCGAACCAGAAAACATACCAAGGACAATCGATCTTTATTGGCAAGAATATAAACCGTTTCTATCTGCAATCGGATCACATATACATTAACGTTAACCGATTATGTTAAACCTGGAAAAATTTGATTTCAAAATTTTCAATTTTTGACCGATTGCATGTTACTAAAACCTAGTTTAAAGGATTTGGTTGAGAAGAAAAGAAGAAGAATTAGTTGAAGTGGAAATGAAAATGAATTTGATTTTGATTTTAGTTTTTATTTTATGATTTTGATTTTGATTTTAGTTTTTAATTTTATGATTTTAGTTTTTGGTTTTATTATTAGAGTTTAATGGGGACACATTTGTAGTATTAGTATTTGATGAAGGGTAAATTGGTAGTTTCATCTCTTAATAATCTTTTTTTTGTCCTGTAGTGCAGGCCCCAATTTAGCCATGTTAATTAGATACAGTAGAAATTCTTTTAATTAATACTCGATTATTTAATAAACTCTCTTAAATAATATTTTTGGCCGTTCCCGAGTCGGGGACAACGTGCCAAATTAATAATTCGTTAAAATCATAAGATAATATTTTTTTGATTACCTATGTAGGCCCCATATGAAATATAATATAATAATGCATTATATATATGTGTATATATATATATATATACATATACATATATATATTCTATACATTAATGATTTACAGAGACTTTTTGAAAAATAATTTAATTGTCTTCTGTTTTTTGCTAAAATCAATATCGCATTGAATTTCTTCTCTAATTTTTCTTATCATTGTAAGAATTTTTGGTGTTGTTGGATTATCCTTGTTGTGTTTGAATAATACTCTACGAATTTCATCGGTCATTGTTGATTTTTTAACACCTTTAAGATGAGAAGCCATATTTATGTGTACGATTTGTTTATGTTAGTAGTATGATTTCATATTGTATTTATATAGAATATTGTTTTATTTTTTAGTAGTATGATTTCATATAATATTTCTATATGATTTTATTTTTTTGATAATAAATAAAAATTTATTTAGAAAATATGATTTGATATTGATATTGTGTTTAAATAAGAAATTAAAAATATGTTTGGATATTATGTTTATTAAAATAAGATTTGATATTTATATTGTATTTATATATGAAATATAAAAGATATGATATGGTATTTTGTTTGTATAGAAACTAATTATTTGATATGAAATTATCTATAAATTAATAAGTATTAATTTATCGGTTAATTAATATCTCGCTTAATTAATAAATTTTGATGGTCCTGACAACATTAATTTATAGAGTTTCTACTGTACATGAATCTCCTATCTCTTAATTCAAAATAGAGTTTCCTGACTGAGACCGATGGGGTCTAACTAATCAAATAAAATGTGCACCAAACATACTAATCACCCAGCATGTTGGCAATAGGTCTTTCGTAGGCTCAAGCCAAGTCTGGTCTATACCCACAAAACTTTAGGACAATAATCAGCATTTGTGCTTCAAAAGAAAAAAAACGGCATGTTCACACCCTCTGGCTAGGTTAATTCTTAATAAAGAATAGTACAATCTTGTTTAAAATGAAAAGGATGCATTTGGCATAGGCTGTCAAGTAAGTAGTGAACATAATTGACATAAATGGAGTAAGCAAACACTTAATAGACACTCTGTACAGGAAAATTGAGGAATTAATGTATCGTTACAATGATTAATTAGGTCCATGGACAAAAGCGAAATTTAATCAGAAGGCTCAACTGTTTCTCTTCACACAATGATTTTGTGGCCAAACTCGTCCCTGTCAACATTACTTTCCTCGTTTTCTTATTAATGCTCACTGTAAATAAACACACCTACCAAAGATAATCAACAACAGAAAAAATCGCACACTACAAACATGGTTACCTGTATTCTATGCTAGAGAACTATAAGTTTAACAACTAACCATGAATATGGCATGCGGGAAAAATTACCTTGGATATAAATTACCATCTACTGAAAGTTTTGCATCTAGAAAGTTTTGCATCTCTAAATTGGACATGTCACATTCCATCACAAAAAAAAACCTTAATCATAAGCATATGCATCATTAGAGCTAATGCGCATATATAGATGGCTGGGGTTAGATCATACTTCAACCTCCTGATCGATGGTGTAACCGTGTAAGTGTTTGACATTCATGATAAAACTTGAGATACGAAATCGTCTGCCAATGAGATAGAGTACGAATGACGGCAACTTCAAACATTCAATCTTCAGTTTTGAGTTCACATAGCACAACGAACCCAACCGATCATCATTATCGACTAATTAACTATTTATGCATATATAGAACAAATACACACACGTGCATGTAAATGTATTAACTGAAGTTTTGTTACAAAACTCGAAGTTCTGATGTTTACCTAGGTCATCACTACGAAGGAGAACAAATATCACCACCTTGGATTTTGTTTGTGGCTCTTGAGGTATGACGTATTTCTGCAAAACACCAATCAAAGCTAATCAGATCTGACAACAAAATCATAAATCGAAAATATGAGGCTTTTTTGCAGAACAAACAGAGCTCATCAGATCCTACAATGAAATCATAAATCAAAAAAAAAAAAAAAATCATAAATCAAAAAAAAAAAAAAAGATAGAAGCGTCGTCGAACAATGGGGTTGGACGTCTGCTGTAATGCTTTTTATAGAGTGAAACCAGCCCATAAATTGAGAAGAAATACTTTGTTTAGGAAATATTAAATATCTCCTAACATATATAAGGAGATATATATCCTAATAATTTCGATATCATACACATTTATATTTATTTTCTTTCCTATTATTTTGATATCCACATTTATTGAATTTTTTAATAGAAATATTTTTTTCCTTTGAATTAAATCAAAAATATTTTTTTTCCTATTATTTTGATATCCACATTTTTTTTTTCCATTTTTTTCTTTTGCAGCTAATAACAATTTTTTTTTCTTTGAAAATCATATTCCTGATTTTTTTTGTTTTGTTTTGTTGCTGACACTGTTTTTTTCTCTGGAAATCATAATCCTAATGATCTTATATTATTTTTATTTGTACAGGATTACCAAACCTTTCTCCTGATTCATTCGGGCCATTAACATATCAGGTATTTTCTTTTAATATGTGATTTAAATTTGTTCTTTGAATCAGGTATATTCCCATGATTTTTTTTTAGTTATTTAGTACCAACTGCAAGTATTTTCTTTTATTCGTAGTTTGGCGCTGTAATTAGGTGATTTTATTTTATTACAAATGCTGTAAATGGACATTGGACACTGAATTATTTTTTTTTATTCACACGATTGATTTAATTTTATGATGAAATCATGATGAACAATGCACATTTTATTTTATTTCATCATTCTAAATGGTTTTATGGTAATATTCATGAAATCGTTTTATTGGTATATTTGTTTTGATATGTTTCTAAGATTATATAAGATTCAATAATTTTAGGAAACTATTTTTTAAAATGTGATTGGCCAAATAATATTTTGTGGGACCAAAAGATTTTCTTGAAATTCTATTGGCTGAAATTTAGAATGGTGGGGCCAGAATCAACCAAAAGCTCCAATTAACCACGTCGCTCGAAAAAACTCTGTTTTTATATAGAGAATAGGAAATCAAATCAAGTCAAATCCTTTTGACTTGTCTTACTTCTTTGAGTCAGTTAGTTTGAGTCAGTATCTGAGTAATATGCCTGATTCAGACATAATAAATTCCTTGTAATAAATATGTCTGAACTGTGTGTTATTCTATTATCATTCTTTTTCAGTCTTTAAGAAAAGTAACTCTTCTTCATCTTCTTTGCTTACAATTTGTGTCTTGATTATCATGAGATCCTAGATTTCTCATGGTATCAGATAGGTAACGTTCTTAAGGTTCTTTCAAATAGCTTATAACAATTTTATCAACAATTTTTAAAGCTTCAATTTGGGTAATATCATATTCAAGAAATTTTTCACACAAATCAAATCTTTTGGGTTCTTGGAAGATTTTATGGTAACAACACGATCAACTGATTACAGCAACAACTTTAATCATCCTAGTATCAACAACAACAACAACAACAACAACAACAACAATACAAATCGAAATTTCAGTCGTACTTCAATTTTGGATCTAGAAATTTCACAGAACACTCAACATCAAAATATAATGTCTTCCGCTGGTAATTCTACTTCTCTTCCTTTTACAAATATATCAAATTTTGTGTCAATGAAATCAGATCATTCAAATTATCTTCTCTGGAAAGATCAATTTGAGGGTGTATTGTTTTCTTGTGACTTATATGGGTATGTAAGTGGTGAAATTGTTGAACCACCTCAGAAAGTAATGGTTGATGGTAATGAAATTATTAATCTAGAATGGGTGTCTTGGAGGAGATTAGATAGATTCGTTTCTACTTGTCTTAAGGCTACATTTACTCAAACTGTTAGTGGTGATGTTCTTGGATTATCAACTGCAAAAGAAATTTGGGATTTTCTTTAAATGAGTTTTAGGACTCAGTTTCTTGCTAGGAAGAGTATGCTCAGAAATCAATTGCATGGTATTAAAAAGGGTAATATGTCTATTGTACAATATCTTCAGAAAGTCAAGGGTATTGCAGATTCTTTGGCTGCCATTGGTGAGAAAGTTAGTAATACAGATCTTATGATGTTTGTCATGAATGGTTTGGGTAGTGAATATGATATTTTTGTTATATCATCACAAAGCAGAGAAACACCTTATAATTTTGGAGAAGTGAAAGCAAAGCTACTTTCTCATGAGCAATTCTTAGCAGAAAGACAACATCAAAGTGCAAATTTATATGATGACCAAAGTGCAACATCTTTTTATGCAAGAAATGGTTCTAATGCTTATAATAATAACAGAAGAAATGGTGGAAATAATAGGAATAATGGGAATAATGGTGGTGGAAGTTACAAGAACAGTCAATATCAATATGGTTCTACTTCTTCAAAAGTTGGTGCTTCTACTTCTTCAGCAGATACTGGTTTTTCTGATGCAAATTGTTGTATGATTGTTCCTAAACATGTTTCTTTTCTTGTCCTTAAACATTGTTGTTGTTTTTCAAACTGATTCTTTCTCATTATCAGTTTGAGGGGGGCTAGTAGGAAATCAAATCAAGTCAAATCCTTTTGACTTGTCTTACTTCTTTGAGTCAGTTAGTTTGAGTCAGTATCTGAGTAATATGTCTGATTCAGACATAATAAATTCTTTGTAATAAATATGCCTGAACTGTGTGTTATTCTATTATCATTCTTTTTCAGTCTTTATGAAAAGTAACTCTTCTTCATCTTCTTTGCTTACAATCTGTGTCTTGATTATCATGAGATCCTATATTTCTCATAGACTACCAACACTTTGATTGAAAACGGAACAACTGATTACTGCATTTGTATTTTGGTTTTCAGAAACAGTATATTAGTCTGCCCGTATGAAGATCAGTACTGAAAATACAAAGTGGAAGTTGATGATTAAAGGGATGATATTAAGATAAAATCTACAGATCCACAATTGGGATGAGTCGGTGGAAGATATGTAAATATAACTACCAACGGATGTTAACTCTGTTAACAATTGACCAGTTGACTAGCGGGTCAACGACCCAAATACTAAAATGGACAAACTTGTGACCCAAACTCAAAGACATACCAAAATCTAGGACCCAAATACTAATTAGCTCTTGTATTTTCATATCACTGGTGGTCTTCCGAGAAAGAAACTGTGAACAAACTGATTAAGAAAAATCATGTCTTGATTTTTCTTCTGAGGTATCTTCGTATGATGTAGTGCAAGGATAAGTTCCAAAAACACCACTTTCTTTACCCGCTTTGAAAGCCTGCAATACTGAAACTTATATACGATACTATATATTGAATCATGAGGCAAGATGAGATAAAGTCGGCAGTGACCCATGTTAGCTTCTTAAAATCACATTTTGGATACATCACTTTGAATATTTACATGTTAGTTTCTTGCTAATTTATCACAATGAGCAGGACATCCCAAAGATCAACATCATCGGCATAAACTTCAAGTAGTACATATAGATGCGAGATTAAGATAATTACATACACAAAATGAGGAACCCAAAGCTTACCATAGATGTGAATTTTATTTTGGCTCTTAGCTGCTTCGCAAGTTCCAACTAATGCAAATTAATCCTTATGAACTTGGATTTTTGCTTGTTCCCGGCCATAAGACCACCGCGAACAAAGAACTAAAAAACCACAAAACACAACATCTAAACAAAGAAGCTTCTAATTCTTACTTGTAAATGCTCAACCTCTGCATATCTTCACTTGAAACAACTCCAATGATCTAAAAAACACAAAATTAAGAGATCTTCAATGAAGTTGTATAAAAGAGAACATACTTAATGGTTTTAGTTGCTAGAGTTAGTCTCTTTCCTGCGAGATACTCACGTAAAAAGGGAAGCTGAAGCATTAGTTTTCTTGAAGACATCTGGAAAATATTCTCCCTAACCGGCTCCAATACTTGCTATTACAGGCTATGTTGTAAAAGGCAAGCGCCAAAGGCGCACTAAGCGCAGGTCTAACGCCTAGAAAAAAAAGGCGCCAAGGCGCCAAAGTATACCTTCACCTGTTGTTTTCTAAATCTCGGGCGCTCTAGGCGCTAGGCGCTGGGCTTGGCGCCTCGCCTTGCCTAGAGCCTTTTACATTATAGATTACAGGGATGCTGATGGCATCTAATATCAAATTCATGCACCAGTTATTCAAATTATTAGACTCCAACCAAAAAAAAAAAAATCCAAGCTAGAGAAAAATCAAAACAAAGATTAGAGACAATCAAAAACCTACATCTCCTGTGATTATCATAATCTTCTGGTGTTAAACCTTGTTTTGTTTCTCATATTCTTGTCAACTTAACTGACTTTATTCCACCCATTAAACCATTTAAAAAAGATATCAAAACAATTTGTATCAGGATCGGAAAATACGATACCGGAAAAATGAAAAGAAAATATATAAGCCACAGAAAATCCGTGATAGAGTGGTAGAAGAGAATGCGTGAGAAGGTAGGGAAGACGATTAGGGTCTCGGGAGAAAGAAAGAAAGGCCGTGAACGAAAAGTACGCGTGCGGCAAAGATCACCCAAAACTTTCTTTTTTTTTTAAGCTTTTTTATCGCGGTTGATTGAGTCCCCGTGTTTGTTGTTATTCAGAGTCCCCGTTTTTTTTGTTTCCGAATGGTGGTATTTCTTGACGTAGTTTTGATGGTATGAAATAACAAGAGGATGCTATTGGTCGAAATATATCCCGGTGGGTCCAGAAGCTCTCAGAAGAAAGCTTTATTCATCTTTTAACCACATGTTGATGGTGGTTTTTAGCTTAGGGTTAAAATTGTAAAAAACCTTGCATCTGATGTGACGTCACTCTGTAAGGAAACGGAGCCGTGAGTGCTAACCTATCCACCAACATATTTATTGAGACGTTCAATATATGAAATTTATCCAGACTGGCGCATGTAGCAACCATCTCAGATGTTCTGTAAATTTCGGCGCCTTGCCTATATTCACTTAATATAAGTTTCTTTGAATAATTTATGTGCTATGTTCCCCCGGCTGAACCCTTAATGTTGATATGGCATGACAATTTGTGTTCACTCATAGCAGTGTAGCACGAATTTCCAAGTATCAAGGATAAGGTCTTTGCATAAAGTATTCAATCAGAAAGCATGCTGCTCTCTGGCAATGAACTTAAAAGAAATATATGTCAACACATAGAATCCAATCAATTATCCTGACTAATTTGCAAAAGTTAGGGTTTTGGCGCCTTGCGCAGTATATCAGACATTTTTTGTCGAAATTAAGCCTAGGCAGACTAGGTAATTAATTCCCCATGGATTAGCAGGTGCAAAACCTTGCCCAGAATCAAAAAACAAGGAGCCACAGGACAGCAAAGGGAGGCGTGGCCATTCTTTAGGCCAGCCGGCGCCACTTTCCATTGGCTACGCCCCCGTCCTAAACTGGCCCCACTTTCCTTCGACCAATCAGGTCGCCTTAAAGCCGCCACACTCACACTAGTTGTGGCTGGGGCCATACATGCCGTCCCCATTTTCCATCGACCAATCAGGTCGCTCTAAAGCCGCCACACTCACACCAGAAGTGTAGCCACGCCTATGCTTGGCGGGACCCTCTCCTTCCTACCGACAAATCACGTCACTTTAAAATACGCGACAAACACTAGAGGTGTGGCCGCGCCTTATGTTTGGCCAACCCCTTTTCTTGACCAATCAAGTCGCTCTAAACTCGCCACCATACATTAAAGGCCAAACGCACCCTGCCGTGCCACCATACTAACTAGAATTCCAACATGCCACTCTGCCACAGTATCATGCCAATGTACCACAAATGACGCCATTACGTGCTAATCTACTTTCTATCGTGACCAATGCCATAACAGACTCCAATTAGGATTTCATGATCGAAACAAGACTTTTGCTTCAGTAGAATAAGTCGAAACCCTAATTTTTGGTCATAGTTCACAACATGCTACGAACAACTTTAGCCTTGGCCACGCCGCCAAGCCCTAACTTTGGCCATAACGCCAAATCCTAGCCTTGGCCACGCCGCCAAGCCTTAACTTTGGCCACGACGCCAAACCCCAGCCTTGGCCACGTCGCCAAACCCCATCCTTGGCCACGTCGGCAAGCCCTAACTTTAGCCACGACGCCAAACCCTAGCCTGGGCCACGGTGCCAAATCCTAGCCTCGGCCACACCGCCAAGCCCTAACTTTGGCCACGGCGCCAAACCCTAGCCTTGGCCATGACGCCAAGCCATAACTTTGGCCACGACGCCAAAATCCTAGCCTTGGCCATGCCGCCAAGCCACAACGCCACAGACGCGGCTATGCTACCATGCCGTATGCACATGCCACCACGTCATGGCTATGCCGTTATGCCATTAACAAGTTCCAACAGAATGTGGCCATAATCAACGACCACCCTCTCTCCTGAATTACAATCTCATCCATCCAAGTTCACCACCGAATTGACAAACTTGTGGAAAGATTAAGCGACCAGCTGCCTAAATCTAGTGGCCATGGATACGCCAGGCGCCACTTGCACCACCGTGCCACTAGCATGCATGAGCCATGCCAGCCATGCCATATTGCCACTGGCGTATGCCACTGCGCCATTATCTGGCGCCAACATAAGATATCCATAATCAACGGCTACCCTCCTTCATGAGATGCGATCTCAGCCATCGAAGTTTGCCACCGAACTGACAAACCTGTGGAAAGTTTTAGGCGACCATCCAAAACGAGCTTAATAGCATCACATGTTATTTTCCTGCGGTAAATCTCTTGACTTTGACTTGCCACACGTAGCAAAATGCTACATGTTTTCCACGAAAAACACTCGAGACATCAAACATGTCACAAACTGGGGGATGCTCATCAGGGTATTGGTCTGGCAGTCTACAGCGTGCGGCGTGCAATGCGCCCGTTATAAGAAAGTGTCATGAAGCGGGACAATTAGTGGTGGTAAAAAGTAACGGTGTAAATGAATTCACTTCCTTCATCATGGAAGCATAATGACTGACGGTTATACGTTACTCTATTCTTCCACCACTCAATCATTTCACTTCCTACGAGACCAGGGTACGTTTTAATATGACTTGTATAAATAGGCTTCACCTATTTTCACCAAACAACAAGCTTTGGTCGGCAACAACATAGTATCCAGAAATCACCAAGAACTGATAGCTTTTCACTCTGCAAGCCAATTCCACTTTCTGAGGCAATTCATAAAACAAGCCACATCTCCAGAATTAATCATTCTAGTCTCAACACTCTCTTTGCTTCCCTCCCTATGACCAACCCTTCTCCTTCACTTTGTGACCGAAGCAAGCCTGGAACGACCATTTCTTGGTTTAGGCCAGGATTGTACAGATTGATCTCTCGAATCAAAAGTACTCCCGTGCAGTGCGTTGTTTAGGGTTCAGATTCGTTTCTCATCCACACACCCAAAATTACCAAAATCAGCAGAAACAGTTTTCACCCACAAACAATTGGTGACCACAGTGGGAGATTAATCTCTCGGTTTCAATATTAATTTCCAATTTCGAATTTCGAATTTCATTTTTTTAATCCCGATCTCAAGATGGTAGAACTCAGGTCCGGATCAGCAACAAACCCTGAAAACATTAGCGGTGAAAATACACTCGGTATTAACATTCCTTCCAGTGGAATTAATACACCACCAATCAACACCAGCGGCGCGGAAAACGTTCCTTCAGGTGCTACACCTCCGGTCACCAGAGCTAGGGCCGCTGCCGCCACCCCCAATGTTTCTTCAAGTGTGACACCTCCAACCGTCACCAGAGCCGCTGCTAATCCACCATCAGGTTGAGAAACTAAGGGAGCTAGAGGAAGCCGATCCCATATTACCATTGCCGATTTGATGGAAAGACAGGAGGTTCTCGCTAGAGCTCAGACGGACATGGCTTCAACTCAGAAAGAAGTGCTTATCTTCCTCAAGACACTGATGGAGCGGCTAACATAGACATCACGCCAACCAGAACTAACGAGGAACACCTTCAATACTCCTGGCGCCGATAACTCAGCAGGGCGCACCTTTGTAGATGAAGAGACTCGTTCAGGAGCTCCAACGGAGAGGAATCAACCATCCAATTTTGTCACACGAGAAGATTTGGAAAGATTTCTTCGAAACCGAGACAAAAGCGATTCCACGGACATGCATCGGCATCAACCCTCGTATCCTCCTGAAGTACAAAGAATTTCTCTTCCGAGAGGATACTCTTCTCACTAGTGGAAATCAGCAGTTTCGCGACCGACAAAGCATATCATTTAACTCGTATCTATGACTTGCTTTGTCAGTCGAAGAAAGGGTCGCTGTTTGAGCGTATTTTTCAACTATGACGTGTCTCTGGGGATCGCTGAAAATCTTGTATCAACGACCGATTATAACGGTCAAAACTTTATGACTGTCTGCAATCAGTCATAGATATAAATCTTAAAATAAAAAAAAAATAGATTCAGATTGGCTGTCTGGCCTGACTGAATCTGTCTGAATCTGAAATTAAACAAAAATAAAACTCAAATGAGAATCAAATGAAACTCAAATTAGAATTCAAATGAAACTCAAATTAGAATTCAAATGAGAATCAAATGAAACTCAAATTAGAATTCAAATGAGAATCATATGAAAACCAATTTCAAATCAAATAAAAATGAGAAACAAATTAAACTTGCACACAAATAATCATTTAATTTAACATTCATTGATTCATTGGTTTCAAATTACACAAAGGATTAAAATCTGTAGTTTCAGGATTCGATTACAAAAGGATGAACTAAAAAACTATTGATTAAACAGCAAAATCATAAACTCCGATGATGATGAAGAACTTATTCCTACTTCATAATGGCGTACCTGCACAGAAAAAATCCATTAGCAAAATTGCAGAGAGGCCCCAAGATGAATAACCAAAAGAACTAAATAATTTTAAACACTTTAACCCTTTAACATGAAGTAAGATCTGCCAATATATTCATCGAGTTTTACGAAGACAAGCAAGCGGCAGCAACAATATAATAAGATAGACAAATTGTAATAGCAAGTCCCTTGTACTAAACTAAGAGTAAGGTAGGGGTCTCTTTAGACAACTAACAACTCTTTTCAACATGATTAGGAGCTTCCCTCAATAAACCCATGTTTTCATTCATTATCATATATAAGGATAAGGTCAAGTTATTGGTTCTTTGACTTTTACAAATACAAGCTCATCATGTTCTACCATTGCACCACAGGATCAGTTCAATTTTACACAATTCTAACAAAAGAAGTTTGAATTACTAGTGAAGCATGCTAACCAGTGGAATCAACAGAAAGAAAGTATAGAGCACTCTATAAACTACTTTTGCAGCATAGAGTGCAACTGAAATATAACCAGTTCAGAAAGTATAGAGCACTCTATAAACTACTTCAATAAAATTTAGGATGACACGCGTCGACAATCCATCTCAGCTCATTTGGTAGTAAGTGATACACTATGACATAGCCAAAACTAAACTAAGAAAACAATTTCAGAACTTGCACTAAATTTGGTGTCAAAAAAGCATAGGGACCCTAGAATTCACTAGCCACGTTACTAAGTTCTTTTCTGTTTGTAACAGTACTAGTTCTAGAAAAATGCCACTATATGATGTTCTTCGTAGGCATGCGTGTCTTAATAGAAATCAAGATTATATCATTTACTTAACCATATAATGCCTTCCAATTTCCTTGTTCTTTTAACTTTCAGAATTATGGCAGGAAAGGTAACCGATTCATTGTAAATTAATTTAAGAGACAAGATTTACCTTTCTATAATTAGGTGCAACTATGTACATGATGCATATATGCCACAATCCACATTCAAGTAGTTTCCTGCCAACATCAAAAGTTGAATCAATGTTCAAATCTCCATGTACATAAAAAAGGTAACAAAAAAAAAAAAACTAAACAGGGAACTGAATAACAGTTTTTACCTCATCATATTGATCCCAATACTCATCATTGGTTTGAGAATCTCCATTCCAATACTCATCATCTCCAATAGTTGTTGAAATTGATGAAGCTTCATTCGCGGCTCCAGTAAAGACAAATGGATCTTCATAAGCATTCTTATTGGGGTGTGATCTTATTAGAGATTCCAAAACCAAATTCCAATGCTTCCTTGTCACATCTTGGCAGTAAAAAACTTGTCTAGCTTGAGAAGCATGGATGAATGGCTCGTCGGCTTCTCTTGATCTCTTCATAAACCTTTCGAAGTTGACAAACCTTGAGTTTGTATCTCGATCCACATATGATCCCTTTACTTTGTCTTCCATTCGCACCCAGTGACAGTTAAAAACAACTTCTGTGAAAACTCCATAGTCCACTTCAAATATATCTTGCAGAATGCCGTAGTATGTAGTATTATCGTCGACAAGTTTAGTATCTCTAGAACTTGCTCTGAAACTGGTACAAGCATCCATGGTAACTCCACTATTTTGTGTAATAAAACCTTTTTCTGCATCGGTTGTATAGAAAAGATATCCATTAACAAAGTATGCGTTATACGAAACTGCCGAGAAGGAAGGACCAATTGCTAGCCTACGGAAATCTGTCATGGAATGGCCTTCAAGTTGTTCTTGTAGCCACGGAATGTATTCCAAACGCTTCATCCTTCCCATACGAGTTTGGTTAAAGTTGCGAAGATATATAGCGTATTTCCTGTCACATAAAACAAATTAACAATTAACTTATAAGTTTCTACCTAGGTCTGCATAATCTACTTCCACAATGGAACACTTCCTACACACATGATACATATACTGCATAGAATTATTTAAACATTCTGTATATCATCAATATAATTCAGCAAAATGGGATAGGTTCTATAAAGAAAGATTAAGAATGCTGCTTCAATTGCTACAAAGTCATTATGGTGGGATACTCCATGGAAATTTAGGCTCTTTACACATATCAAGCTAGATTAACGATGAATTTGTCACATTCTAACAAACCATGATAAAATTCTCATATAGAGTTGTTTTTTGATTAATATCAGTACTACTACAATCGAAGGGATTCATTAGAGGCTATAACCGATAGGTGAAAATTTGTTTTAGTAGGATCTTTACTCATGTGCAGTGAGAATCAGTTCTCTAGACGCTACAAGGCTCAATAAATTTAAAAGGAGGAGGTGTGCATATCATGAAAGTTAGCTGGAAAGTAGCTCATTACGTACACGTCGCATATTAGAACCTAAAACAGTTAACAAATCCAACAATAAAACAGCATACCCGAAAGTTAGAAGGTTACTTTTTACAGTGTAATGAAATTACTGTAAGAGAAATAAACTTACGCTTCCCATTCAGTATTTTCATCTGCGTGTCTCAATATCCACATACGAACTTTTTCATACTGTAAGTTGGTTAATGAACATGATTTTCCTTGTGAACCAACTGGGTATGGACCTTCATAATCATCACAGGTCTTCTCTATCTTTCCACGACACTTAAAAGACTTTCGTTTCGCATCGGGAAGGATCTCGGTGCAATGGCATGCTCCTTCATTGACCCCATACTGTTTTGTAATAGAGCCTTCTATATAATTTTTGTTGCGACCAAGAACCTTGTAGACTCTCATCATCCTGCACATACAATTGGTAAACAAGTATTTGTAAGTTTACAGAGTTGATAAAAGAATAAACAAAAAGAATACCATTGACTAAAGGATTGTACCTCTCGAAAGGGTACATCCACCTAAATTGAACATGCCCCAATTGGTATGCTTATTCCGCCAAGTGTACGACAACATGAGTCATACTAACAAAAAATGCAGGAGGGAAATACATTTCAAACACGCATAACGACTCACGACACGATCATGCATTACACGAAGCTCAGCACGATCAATAACCTTAGAAGTAAGGACTTTGAAAAACAACGACAAGTGTCTAACTGCCTCGCGCAAAGGCTTATGTTTTTTGAAACAATACATTAAAAAAATAGGCATTAAACCCTGCATAAGGATGTGATAGTCGTGCGACTTTAGACCCTTCAATTGGAACTCTTTCAAGCATACTTTTTTTTCCCCAATTCCCACTGTAATGAATTGGAACTTTAAGTGTGCTAAAAGTTTTACAAATAACTTCCCTTTCTTTCTTAAGACATCCAATAAGGTGCAGGAGGGAGTATGTCTCTTCCATTCCTTTCCGTCAACCACAAGCTAGGCTTTAAGTTTAGCATTTTTAAATCTCTTTGCACCGGAGCCCCATCCTTGAACTTATCCTTATGGAACATAAAAGTTCCAAATACATTCTCTGCAAAATTCTTTTCTACATGCATGACATCCACATTGTGCCGGATTTGTAGAAACTATAAGACAAAGGTAAGAGAAGCTAGCAGTTAAATATGATGAGTACTATATGAATTATGAAGAGTTACATGAAACAGTGTGTTAATTATGCATAGCAGCCATGAATCAACAAAATTCATGATAAGAAAAACAATAACTCCAGTTAAATAACAGGTGATGTAAAATTTACCTTCCAATATGGGAGCTGAAAAAAAGATTGACCTCTTTGACCAAGGAGAATCAATGGCAGGCCGCTTTACCAACTTCCAAAATTCTTTATCTGCAGTTGCTTTCTTGTTGAACAATTCGCCGCCACTCAAACGTCTTGGTGCAACCCTTAAATCCTCTGATCCGTTGAATTGGGATGTTTCTTTCTATAAGGGTGAAACCGATCTCTTAGAAACCTTCTATGACCCATATAAGCAAATTTAGAACCGCATTTTAGCCAAAATGCCTCTGTATTTTATCCACACACATGATAACCATATCTTACAGAAGTTCGCAAACCAGAAACATGGGCATATGCGGGAAACATGGGCATATGCGGGAAACATGGGCATACACCACAACAGCATTTCTCTCATTGTAAAGTCAGTCTTCGTATGTGCATCGTAGGTTACCGTTCCGAGTGACCATAACTCATTTAACTCGTCGATCAGTGGCTGTAGATAAACATCAATGTTATGGTTGAGACCAAGTGGACCAGGAATCAGCAGGGTTAACATTGTGAAATCCTTTGCCATGCATTCAGATGGTGGAAGGTTGTAAGAAACAATCATAACAGGACAAGTACTGTGCGTGCTCATCATTCCAAAATGATTAAAACCATCTGTTGCTAATCCTAGACGAACATTTCTTTTTTCAGAAGCAAAATCAGGACACTTCTTATCAATCTCCTTCCACTGTGCAGAATCCACCGGATGTCTCATGTGTGTAGCACTTTCTTGAACCTTAGCATACCATGTCATCAACTCAGCAATCCACGCGGTGCCATACATCCATTGCAACCTTTCCGTGACCGGAAAATACCTCAGTCTCTTCATCAGAACCTTTTTAGCAGTTGGACTACTCCCCTCTGGTGGTTTTTGACATCTACTTTCACCACATTTAGGACACTTATCATCATTGGCATAATCCTTGCGATAGAGAATACAATCGTTAATACAAGCATGAATAATTTTCACCGGCAACTGAAATGGCTTGATCATCTACTTAGCTTTACTACAAGTAGATGGTAACGTGTTCCCAGCAGGTAAAATAGTTTTCATATATCCTAATAACTCAGTCATGAAAACATCAGAGCATTGATACCTTGCTTGCATACTTAGCAACCCAACCGTTGCTGACAGTTTTGTATGTTCATCACCACAACCTAGAAATAAGGGTTGCACTGCATCCTTCAACCTCTTCTTGCATTCGACAGTAGCCTTATCTTGAACATTACCACCAGAACCATCTTCAATAGCAGCAACCGACAGGTGATCAGGATCATTAAGGCATTCTTCAGGGTTATCAAGACCAAGTACACCTCCATGCGCCTCATTGAACAAGTCATAGATTTTCGAATGAGGTGCAGTAGCATAATTCACAACATTATTTGCAGGTAAGGTGGGAGCATTAACATTATTCACCCAAGGTTGCTCTCCATGATGGATCTATGTTCGGTATGACACATCGAACCCATTATCAAGGATATCCCCATGTACATCATCTAGAGATTTTGGTAAACTACGTAAATTCTTACATTTCATGCAAGGACATCGAAATTCCGTGATACCTTCACCAAGACTCTTTGTTGTAAATTGGATGCAAGATTGAATACCTTTAATCCATCAAGGTGAACCCTTGGGTGCAGTCATCCATTCTTTACTTGGAGTAGCTACACGATGTCGAAATATCTGCAAAAACAGTGCATACACAAATCAGAACCCACAATTTTGAAGAAACTTCATTAAAGTAGAAGGATTTATAGTAGAGAATGATTTACATTACATATCATCACAACTATGAAGAAGAAGAACAGAGAAAAAAGAGGGAGGGTCATCTACTTAGGTGAAATTGAATGCTCATTTTTCAGTACTAGGTAAGGATTTTTCTTCTAACACTTCCTATTATCATCCAAACATACAAAGTCTTAAACTTTTTTTTTTTTGTTAAAAAGTAAACTCATTTTTAAGTAATTGAAGAATACTATCATTACTAATAAAGCAGAACTGAATTCTTTGTCTTGAACATAATCTAGAATGAGTGAAGAATATAAGCAATTAAGAGTGCTAATAGCGGAGTTACAACTTACAACTAATAGTATTGACTCATATTATACTGAGCATGCAAAAAATTTATCATCTTTGTGCAATTAAGAGAGCTAAGAGTGGGATCCATTCTTTAAACTCAATCAACAAAACTATGATGATGATGAGAAGATTAATCAAATCCTAGAACAAGTTACTACTCACCAGATTCATAACATAATTACTTATTTTAACCTAATTAAGCAAAACCCCAAAATTTAAGATACACTTAAATGAGTTAAAACTCAAATCCTAGAACAAGTTGCTACTCAATATATTCATAACATAATTACTTATTTTGACCTAATTAATCAAAACCCCAAAATTTAAGATACACTTAAATCAGTTAAAACTCAAATCTTAGGATTTACTAACCAAAACTTTCATACTAAACTTCAAATTAGGCAAAACCCAGACCAATTTTAACACGAATTAAGTATTTACCTTAACAAATTGTTGATATGGAAATTTGAGTTCTGAAATCAAAGCATTTGTTGCAGAATGAAGAACCTGACTACCTCATAAATTTGTTGTGAACTATAATGCTGCGTATCAATTCAATGATAAAATTTTCCGTGAGTGTCTGAGAAAGTTTTGCAGAAGTAATGAGAGATAATAACGAAAAAAAGAAGAAGATAAGTTTATGAGAAAGTTCGAGCTTTTCTTTTTCTAGATAAGAAGCTTGTGGTCAAAAACAGTCGATTTATAATCGACTCAAATTGAATGGGCTGACTCACCTATCAGCTGGATCTAGATAAGAATCTTATGGCCTAAAACGAGTGAGATTTATAACTGACTCAGCTGAATGGGATGAATCGCCTCTCAGTTGGATAATTTAGTCTGAAATGAGTCAGGTTTGTAACTTACTCAGCTCAATGGAAGTTCTGAAATTTCTTCATGGTAACACATTTGAAGTTCAAGTTTCTGCATCCAATGATATTTTGTGATTGATGTCAAGTGTTGGTTGGAAGCTATGCAAAGAATTATGAGTAAAAGAATTATAAGAATTATAAAACAGAAAAAGACTTGATAAAACTGAACAAGATTGAAACTTGAAACAATAGAATAAAATTGAAACCATGTTAAAATCTGAACAAGATTGATACTAATACATTCATTAGATAAAAGCAGGGCTCTGAAACCTGCTGAAGCTACATATCCATAGAAGTTGCAAGACACTTCTTTACATGTTTTGAATCTCTTCTTCATCACAAAAAAAAAAAAAAAAAAAAGATGATACTCAAAACCATACAAACTTGCAAGTCTAACCCAAAATACTTACATCTCAAAAAAGAGATTCCGATAACTAGTTACATATACTGCCGAGTACGTAATATATCCAAAAAACTTACATGTATACCAACCATGTATATATATACCCAAAAAAAGTCCCTAACCTCCACATAAAACCAGAACTCCAAATCCATTAAAATCCAGCACCACCTGCGGCAACTGGGAAAACATAGTGTTGTGGCCACATAACCTTGTCACCTATGGAAACATCTCTAAAAGTTCCATCACCTTCACAGAGACTCTCAGAAGGTAAACATATTTCATCAATGAGTACCAAATGACATTCATCATCTATTGGAGGCCTATTGGTAAATATATAGCCTACTGCAACAACTCTCTTTCTCATGTTCTTCAGAATTACTCGCTGAGATCCAGCTGGTTGACAACCACGACCATTCATACCCTGCAGATGATATAAGCACATCCGAATAAGCAATAAGATTTTACTGGTGTACAGAAAAAGATAGTTTATGAGAATGGAAACAACACCATGTATACAAAACATACTCTTGAATCCAAACTATTATCAACAATCAACATCTCCATTATGGCTAATACAACCGATCAAAAGTAGATGAATAAAAATATGTAAGTATATATGTTTCATCCTTGTCCAATCTCATCTCACTATATAACATACTTCAAATTATTTTTACACAACCATATCCACCAAGTTATTCATCTAATCTCTCCCTAGCATACAAATAAGAATTAAGAAAAATGACCACTACCTATTAATGCCACTTAGATTTACAAAACCCATATAAATCATCAAATCTGTCAAAGAGTTCATTTAATTATAAACTACAAATCTTATTGGCACAAACGGAGGCACTGCATACCAAGTAACTAATGGTCTTGTCATTTTGCAAATAAAATAACATTTGGTAGATGAAAGCACTTTGCACACCGAGCACCCGCATACCAAGATTTTAAGTAAGAATGAATATTTCATTTTGCTAGACAAAGATGTTAGAACAATGTTTATGAGTTGCAAAATAAAAACTAGTTATAGAATGTTATTACCTGAGCATTAGAAGTATTGGGGTTAGGATTGTAACTTAAACCGTCCATTAGTGTCTCAACAGTTTCTTCGAGATTACGGACACGATCTTCTACAACACTTGCTGTCGTAACTGCTCCATAGGAACTGCAGAAGCAAGTAGTTCAGTCTTAGATATCCCACCTCCCATTGCTCGAACACAACCTTTATCATCAACTCCAAACACCTACAAAGAAGTAAACAAAATTAGTTAGCTAGCTAGTAACTAACAAGTTTTTTTTTTTGGGAAACAACACAAATTCATGTGCACTCACCTTGGCAACTGCATCTCTGTCCAAATGGGTTTCCTCTCTATACTGCTCAGTTTCATTAAGCTCTCTTACTTGTGCCTGCAAAGTATATCACACTCTATATAAGTGGAAAAAAACTGCAAAGAAAACCAACAAAGAATAATATATGATAGTGAATGAAAACCAAATAAGAACTTGAACTTACAACATATTCTATGCACTTTACTTCATAACAGTTGGGGTCCATTAATTCAAGTGCTTCTTGAGGTATTTCTTTGTAAACATGTGTAGCCAAGTACACAACAGATCTGCTAACACTACCAGTTGGAGATTGTTGTTCCTTAACATGTCGGCGGCTTGCAATACCATCCCTTCCAGTAGTATGTAAAGCTTTCAGAAGCTTCCTTGATTCCTTCCCTATCTCCCTTAGTATCTGATCTGCTTCTGAATTATGCAAGTCCACAAATTTTTCCCAATCCTCTCTCTTCACACCATTTGGTCTGTTATTCTTTCTCTCAGCAACGATATTAAATTGATCACACCATACCCTTAGGGTAGTCTTTTTGTTCTTCCATGATTTGTTTGCCATCTTTAGAGCCTTGGATTTGATGATTTCAGGTACCCTGTATTCATTCTTGATGGCTCTCCAGATTTCTTCCTTAACAACCCAAGGAACATCTCTCCAATCTTCGTGATGTGGTGGGACAACATTCTTGGCTATTGTTCCAACCATGGTAGCATATTTCTTAGAACCTTCTTCTATTGGTGGTCCCATAGAATTGAACTTGATCTCCAATAGATGATCATCTGCAGAAAAAAGAAACAAATTAGAACTTGATAACATATTATAACAATAACAATGACATAAAGAAAACTGAAATACAATGTTGTGTTACCATTAATCCCGCTTTCCTCCGTATTTTCAGCTTTATTATTTGATTGATGAAAAGCCTCATGCCATCCATCTCCTACAACCTGATTCCCATTACCATGGCTCGGAGAATGATCGCCATCTGACGAAGACACATGATGACGATTCCCTTCACTTGGACTTGTAGGAATGTGACCACCATCATTTGATGGGGACCCTTGTGCATTGAGCAAAACCGTCGGCCAATTAGCTGCACTTGGAGTAGTACTTGCAGACCTGGTACTTGCAGGCCGATATCGACTGCTACTAGTAAGAGGATGTCTTGGCATAGTTGTCTACTACAAAATCAATTTGAACAACAATCAAAAATCATTCAACAGAAGGAACTAATTAAAAATGATTGCTCAAAATTGAATATCATATTAATCCATCAAATAAAACAGCAAGAACTAATTAACAATGCAAATTTCAAAAAGGAAGAACAAAGAAAAACTATACTAACAAGAGCAACAACACTAAAACATGATTATGTTCAACAATATCACTGCTATACCCATAAATATCATTCCTTTCTTTTGCTAACTCAGACCATAACTAATCCTAACTCTAATACATGATCCATAGACTAGATTCAAACTCATAAACCAAAAAATTATCACCCAAATCAAATAAAATCAGATATACCCATAAATATCATTCCTTTCTTTTGCTAACTCAGACCATAACTAATCTTAACTCTAATACATGATCCATAGACTAGATTCAAACTCATAAACCAAAAATTTATCACCCAAAATCAGATATACCTGATGAAATTTACGAACCGCAACTTAAGTCGTTGAGATCTACCTGAAATCAACCAATAAAGCAGTAGTGGTTAAACCCCATGAACAAATTCGACCAGTAAAAGAAAAGAAAAAACTTGAATCCAAAACCCTAACTTTACCTGAGGAAGATATGAATTACAACTAAATCCTTGATTTACCTGAAATCCACCAATAAAACAATTACTGTTAAACCCCCATGAAGAAAATCAATAAGTAAAAGAAAAGGAGAAGAAAAATAAAACTTCAATTAAAAACCCTAATTGTACCTGTGATGATTTCGAAAAATTAAACCCAACTAAGAGATGTAAAAGGTTAATCTTAGTTAGGGTTTGTGATTTAAAGGCTTAATTAAGCTTCCATGGTGGAGTTCTGAAAGAGGAGAAGAAATTTGGGTGGTCTGTGATTTTTCTCTTCTGTGAATGTATGGAGAGAGAGAGAGGATGTGAAGGAGATAATATAACACTGATAATAACGAGGTGAGAAAACGAGGGAAACGAGTGAGATATTCCTCCAAAAAAAGTAGCACTGATTCAACTAGGTTTGTCAGTCGCGGTGTGGGTTAATGAATCGGGACACAAATGTAATTAATTTTTTTTATGCAATGAATGTTTTTAGCGCTCTGGGATGTGCTCCCGAAATTTATCACAGCAATGACCGTCTTGACCGGTCCACGGTCCGTTGACCGTCAATGAGGGTCGAATCTGTAGGTCTTTTTAACCCCCATTTCCACTAGTGTCTCCTCAATTCTCCCTGTATAACGACACCAGTAATGCGCGTGAACATGTCTCTAGATTTTTGGAATCCTTGGACGAGCACGAATACAATCACGTTCTCCATTTGAAAGAGTTTTTGAAGTCACTTACCAGAAGAGCATACACGTGGTACAACAGCATTGCACCAAATAGCATATCCAACTGGGGTGACATGGTCACGGCTTTCTACAAAAAGTACTTCTTTGTGTCTGAGCAAATTACCTTCTCAGATTTAGGAAGGATGTTTCAGCGAAACAATGAACATCCAAATGATTATGTCAAAAGATTCAGAATTCAAGCGATGGATTGTCACGACCCAAATGTGACCGAGAAACAATTAGTGGATTCTTGCATCAATGGCATGGTTCCCATCTACCGTGCCTTACTGGAGAATATGCGATTCCAGACATTCTCTGAACTTCATGAGGCTTCTAAACGGTCGGCCACAACAGCATCAACATTGTTGGAAAGAACCAGACCAGCCAAGGTTGAAGACGCGCGTGAATCTCAAGGAAATAGACGCCTCATCAACAAGCAATATAACACTAGCCCCTCTGTGAGCATGGTAAGTGAAAGAGGAAAAAGGAAGGCCCCAGTGGCAGAACAACAATCCAAGCGCGCAACGACAGCATATCAGGCTGCTCCACCGTGAAAGGCTGCAGCTAAGGCTCCAATGCAGCATCAAGAAGCCGGAGAAAAGTCTTTAGACTTCCCGTTCCCAATCGAAGAAGTAATTGAACTCTTGGAAGCATGGATCCAAGACGCGCCCATCAAACTACCTCCTAGCAGGCGCCCACCAATTGAAGATGAAATGGCAAATCCTGAGTACTGCCGCTACCACAGATTTGTCAATCACCCGACCAATGACTGGAATAAATTAAAGTATATCTTCAAAGAAAAGGTGGAGGCAGGAAAACTTCAACTTGGCAATGAGGGAGTTCACAGAGATCCTCTTCTAGTCAGGAGTTGCATGCTCTCTGGGGACTCTGTTCACAAAACCGTGCAATCCATGATGCAACGTATATGCGAAATTCTCTATTTCTCCAAGGCACAACATCTAGATATATTCACATCCCTTAATCACATTGTGTCGGGCAAGTGACTTTTACCTATTGAAGAAACCACACCGGAATCCCAAGCTCTATCAGGAAGCGGTGTTGGAAATGCAACTGGGGACTGTTGACCACGGTTTATCTGAGGGACGCCGAGTTTGATAGCACTTTGATCGATGTGGCCTCTGACTTTAACATCGTTACCATCAAGACTCTAAGATATGCGAGAATTTCGAAGTAGGAAGCTACTCTTTCCCCAATCGTGGTCAAAAACTTGGAAGGAGAAGCAATAGACGCATATGGCTTCATCAACCTTGAAATTAAGGTGGGAGATGCTCTAACACGTGGCAAATTCCACATTGTCAAATAACTCTCAAATTACGACATGGTTTTGGGGCGTTCATGGTTACATGGAAAAAAGCTAAATTAAGAGTATCCCCTCTGCCATTGACGATATGATGGACGCATTTATGTGTCTATTTTAGTCTCAATTCTCTGTAATGTTAGTACTCGATTTTGCGCTTATTTTGGTATTTTATGTCTTTGTAGGTGTTTTTGGAGAAATAAGCTTTTGCGGCGAAATTGGCTCGAAAAGTGGTTTTTGCGCTCGTGGGAGAAAATTACTATACGGACCCCCATTTTGGATAAGGGACAGCCCAATTGATAAGGGGCAACCCCAGGATAACTGCTATTCGCACCCCTAGTCCGGTTAAGGGGGACACACCATCTTCTCGGATTAACAAATTTTGGCGGGAAAACACCATTTCAAAACAATTTCAGCTGTGTAATTTTCTGTAACAAATTTAGGCGAGATTTTATGGGAGTTTTTGTTGGATTTGGATTTGGAACGTCATGTTACATCGAAACACGCTTTTGGATGGGCTTTGGTTGAAAGGAAATGGACTTTCAACGTGAATTTCCTAAAACAGAGTTGATAGTTTCTCGGGTATGATTAAGGAAGTTCAGTGAAGAATATGGGAGACACTTTCTCATAATTTGTCGTGGTAATGGATATATATAACCCCGTCTCGATAAAACAGGGATTATGCGTGTCTTTGATTCGAAATAAAAAGAAATATCTTCGAGTTGATTAAAACAGGGTAGTTAGCATATTTCTGGGAATTTGTGTTGATTAAAGGAAGGTACGTGTGAAGTTAAGGGAGGATATCTTCTTGAGAGATTTTTCTCTATCTATGGAAGAGTTTTAACCAAATCAAAAGACGCGTAAAGAATGAAAAAGGGGAAGAAAAAAAAAAGCCGAGACTTTTGCTCAAAGAAACTGGAGATTTACTCGAGTTTTAGGGGACCTGTGAGTGTATAAATAGAAGAAGGAGGTCACATAAATGGTGTCGAGAGTTTGGGGCACGAATCGGTAGTTGGGAGAGCCAACAGAGGGCTCAGGAGCGAAGAAAAATAATTGCAGAGAAGTTCTCTGCTACTGCTGAAGAAGAAGAACACCAAGAACATTAGACGAACCAGAACAGTCGCATAAAAACGCTGCCATATTACGACACAGAGGCAGTCTTAAATCGAGCAGACTTATATTTTATAGCAGTATTCATATACCGTTTTTGTAACAGCTGTTTGTAACTTTTATACAATGTTGCGAACTGTCTGAGTCATTAGTTTTCTCTTGTTTTTCACCCTTTTGAGCTATGAACACCTATTTTGAGTACGTGAATAACATGAGGAGCTAAACCCCAACATTGGGATGACGGAGGAAGCCATATTTCATGCGTGTGGTAATTATATTTAATTCTTTCATGTCTTTTTGCATGGATTGTTAATTGTGTTATGGTTTTTATTGAATGGTTGTGATTTCAATTGATGGGTTATACTTAGGTTAAGTCTTTTGATACCCCATGCTTTAGATATACAGTCGTTGCTTTTCAAAAATCTACCTTGGCAAAGAAACAGAGTCAATATTTTATTATTATTTGAGCTATAATTGTCTAGAATAAATATATGAATCGTATGAATGAATTTTATGGTGGAATCCTGAGTCCTAGTACCTCTCGATATTTGTGACAAAACTTATGTACATATTTTCTTTGTTTTTAGTATTTTCTTAAATCAAGCCTTTACAAGCCCGAGTTGAACGAACTTTTACTACCATTTACTACAACTTTCAAAATCACATTAATTTTTGGTGCCGCCGATGCGGACTTGTATTTAGGTTTTAGGTTTTAGAGTTATTTGTATTTTTATTTTTTTTTATATTTTTTGTTCTTTTTTACGCCTTTGGTATTTTTTTGATTCTTTTCAGATTTGGAGCGAAGCTACAAGGAAACAAAAAGTGCTATAAAAGGAAAGCATCGCCAAAGAAGGAAAGAAAAGAGGAATCTGAAAGGAGTGAAGAAGAAGATTTTGTATATAGCTATTTTGTTTTATTTTTAGAAACTGTAAATAGGGTTGTATTTTTGTAATTTTTCTTTTCATTTTTGACACTTTTTGGACTTTATTTTTTTTTGGACTTGGACATTATTTTTAAAACCCTAAGGAAGGGTTAAAAATTAAATATAAATTGTTTGCAGGGAAGGACGACAGTTAAGATACTGTCTCGGCTCCTCGGGTTCGTACACTGACATAGGAGTCGGTGGCCTGAGTCGACTTCAACGGTTCATCGCCCGTCTGGTACGGGAGGTAAGACTCTATCCACCCACGAATCCCCTGTCAGTGGGTTTTTATTCTGTGTGACAACTCACACCCCTGCAATAGAATGTCGAACTGGTATTATAATAGCCAATACAACGAATATCCGACTGAGTTTCAAAATGGACGTTACTACTTTGACCATAGTGTGAATATTGGTTGGGAACATCAGCCTTTTCAAGGTTATGGCTCATACCATGATGAGCCCAATTACTATCCACATGCCAACTGGTCGTACGAGCAAAATTCCTCTCTACTAGAGTCAACACGTAAGTTAGCTGAGGCGACACGTAAGTTAGCAGAAATGAATAACTTAGTAATGGACGAAAGCAATGCAACATCTGAACCTTCTTTTCTAGATAAAATCAGGAAGTCATGTGAATCGACTCAGAAAATGCTGTTAGAGGCCCAGGAAAGAAATGCTCAAGATAGTTTTAATTTCCAATATATTGTTTCCAATAGTACCTTTGAAAATGAGGATAGTTATTTGCATAATCAAGATGACGAGGATAAAATTGGTAACACTACTTTAGATGAGGTTCAACCATTTTCATGTTATTATAACGATGATTATGATGAGGATAGTGTTGATGAAGAATTTGAAATAATTAGGCATAGTGATCAGGAATTTGTTACTCCAATTGAGCTTAATAATGATAATGTTTCTAGTTCAAATCCAAATAATTTTAATAATTATTCACCTATTCAAAAGGACGAGGATTTGGCTAGAGATACCACCGTTTTAGACTATGTAGTATTTCCTTTTGATTACGAAGCTAATAATGGTTTAGAGGAACGAGTCTATTCTGAGAATATTGTTTTAGAGTCTAGCGATTTAGAAACATTAGTCTTAGACAAAGAAAATGAAATCGTAGAGATGAGTGAGGATGAACCCGACTTAGAAGAATCAATTGACCATTTTCAGGAATCAGATGACCTTGAAATTAGGGAAGTTGTGACTAGTCTTTCTAGAGACACTGAAAACTCTAAGTTTGGGGGTGATTATCATTCTCCATGTGCCTTAACTCTTAGAAAGGTCCCTCACTTGGGACTTGACATTTGTGCCTCAACCATTTTAAAAGATTATCTTCATACACGTTTTCCTGAACCTAGTGATGTCCATAGGGAAGTTCAGTTGTTAGAAACCCATCCTATGGTTGATGTGGTTAGCCCAGGCTATGATACCCAGATTGATTTTGTTTTCCCACCAAATATTTTTCAAACAATTGTGGGAATGTATAAGTTCAAAATGTGTCATTTATTAAGTTTTGAGACTGAGCCTAAGCACTTTAGGAAATTAGTACCGACACATTTGCTTAAGATTGACTGCCAGTTTCATCGTGGTCAATTGTGTGAGTCAAAACTGATTGACTTTAAGGATCCGCAATTATTCAGGTTATTATTATGTGCTTCTAAGTTCTTATTTGAGTTTTTACAGACTTTACAACCTGAACCGGATCTTAGCTTTGAGGAATTCCAACACATGAAAATATTTTATTTGGACCCAGGTTATAGAACCCAACTCGAACCACAGCTAGATGTAGTTGTCTTAAACAGGAAACTAGACAAGGGTGTGCTTTATTTGTTTATTTTCTTGGCATGTTGCAGATTCCTTTTATTTGTGATAGCTCTATTTGGTTTCGATGACCCACAAAAATTTCGGCTATTACTTTATGATTTTATAAGGTGACTAATCCTTTCTTAGTCTGGCTGAAGACTTTAAACTTAGCACTTATTTGGAGGTAACCCAATATTCATGCGACAAGGTAATATCTTTCCTTAACTCTTTTACTTCAAATGGTAACAGTTTCTCCTTGTTCATGCTTTTAATTTTATCTTTAGAACATTGAGGACAATGTTAGATTTAAGTTTGGGGGTATGGGAGAAACATTTTAGTTGCATTGTAAACTCCAGAGTCTAGAAATTTATGCTTATTAAGGATGGCACTAACCAATTTGAGTGGATGGAAGCATTTTGGTTGTAGGAGTTGAGGAACCAATCTGATTAGATGGAAACATCTAAAGAGTCTATTCATAAAAGCACAGAGCTCAGGTGTTAGAATTAAAGAAAAAACACGGTAGTTTCGCCATATCTCGTTGAATCCTTTTCACTTCTATTTTTATTTTGTTTTCTTTAAAATATGTTTCTCTAAGTGATTAGGTGGGGCTCACAATTCAAGTTGTTACCACTGCTAGGGTGAAATAGAGTGATTGAGATACCAAAAAAAAAAGTGAAAAAAAAAAGTGAAAAAAAAAAAAGTGAAAAAAAGTGGAAAAAAAAAAGAAAAAAAAAATATTATGAAAAAAAAAGAGAGAAGAAGAAAAAGAAAAAAAAAAGAAAAAAAAAAAAAAAAAAAAAAAAAAAATTGAGACCGAGACCATTAGACCAACCTAATAAATTCAATAAAGTCGACCACCGGAACCCTTGTATATGCCATTGTGTTGACCTAGAGTTAGGATTATCGACCACTGGTTCCCTTGTATATGCCAGTGTGTTGATATTAGTTAGACTAGTATCTCAGTCCATTAGGATAGGTTCGTTTTGGCAGTGGCCTTCAGACAGATATGAGAAACATTGTTCACCTTAGTCAACATCAAAACCATCTATGTTTTTCTATATCCATCTCTTAATCTATCCATGTGATTGGTTGACTCCGTGTTATGATGTCCAGAAACTATCTGAGTAGAGCTCTGTGACTTATATATGAATTTTAGTATGCTTGAGTGCAAACTCGTGTACATCAATTAGAATTTCGCATCAGGGTACTTCCTCCTGTAGTCAATAAGTATGCCAACCAAGGAGATTCTTTAGTGCCTTCCAAGGTTCTGCGTAGATAGTTAGGGTCTAGAGTATAAAGGTTTTGTGGGTATATCTCTTGTAAACCCTCCCGAGACTATAACTCGGCCACTAGGGCCACCTAGGGGTTTAAAGGCTTATTGCATACGCTAAATGCAATCGACGATGCCTGCGACAGTGAGTTAGGATTTTATTTTGTAGATTTGATTTGCTCGGGACTAGCAAATAATAAGTTTGGGGGTATTTGATGGACACATTTATGTGTCTATTTTAGTCTCAATTCTCTGTAATGTTAGTACTCGATTTTGCGCTTATTTTGATATTTTATGTCTTTGTAGGTGTTTTTGGAGAAATAAGCTTTTGCGGCGAAATTGGCTCGAAAAGTGGTTTTTGCGCTCGTGGGAGAAAATTACTATACGGACCCCCATTTTGGATAAGGGACAGCCCAATTGATAAGGGGCAACCCCAGGACAACTGCTATTCGCACCCCTAGTCCGGTTAAGGGGGACACACCATCTTCTCGGATTAACAAATTTTGGCGGGAAAACACCATTTCAAAACAATTTCAGCTGTGTAATTTTCTGTAACAAATTTAGGCGAGATTTTATGGGAGTTTTTGTTGGATTTGGATTTGGAACGTCATGTTACATCGAAACAGGCTTTTGGATGGGCTTTGGTTGAAAGGAAATGGACTTTCAACGTGAATTTCCTAAAACAGAGTTGATAGTTTCTCGGGTATGATTAAGGAAGTTCAGTGAAGAATATGGGAGACACTTTCTCAGAATTTGTCGTGGTAATGGATATATATAACCCTGTCTCGATTAAACAGGGATTATGCGTGTCTTTGATTCGAAATAAAAAGAAATATCTTCGAGTTGATTAAAACATGGTAGTTAGCATATTTCTGGGAATTCGTGTTGATTAAAGGAAGGTACGTGTGAAGTTAAGGGAGGATATCTTCTTGAGAGATTTTTCTCTATCTATGGAAGAGTTTTAACCAAATCAAAAGACGCGTAAAGAATGAAAAAAGGGGAAGAAAAAAAAAGCCGAGACTTTTGCTCAAAGAAACCGGAGATTTACTCGAGTTTTAGGGGACCTGTGAGTGTATAAATAGAAGAAGGAGGTCACATAAATGGTGTCGAGAGTTTGGGGCACGAATCGGGAGTTGGGAGAGTCAACAAAGGGCTCAGGAGCGAAGAAAAATAATTGCAGAGAAGTTCTCTGCTGCTGCTGAAGAAGATGAACACCAAGAACATTAGACGAACCAGAACAGTCGCATAAAAACGCTGCAATATTACGACACAGAGGCAGTCTTAAATCGAGCAGACTTATATTTTACAGCAATATTCATATACTGTTTTTGTAACATCTTTGTAACAGCTGTTTGTAACGCTTATACAACGTTGCGAACTGTCTGAGTCATTAGTTTTCTCTTGTTTTTCACCCTTTTGAGCTATGAACACCTATTTTGAGTACGTGAACAACATGAGGAGCTAAACCCCAACACTGGGATGACGGAGGAAGCCATATTTCATGCGTGTGGTAATTATATTTAATTCTTTCATGACTTTTTTCATGGATTGTTAATTGTGTTATGGTTTTTATTAAATGGTTGTGATTTCAATTGATGGTTTATACTTAGGTTAAGTCTTTTGATACCCCATGCTTTAGATATACAGTCGTTGCTTTTCAAAAATCTACCTTGGCAAAGAAACAAAGTCAATATTTTATTATTATTTGAGCTATAATTGTCCAGAATAAATATATGAATCGTATGAATGAATTTTATGGTGGAATCCTGAGTCCTAGTACCTCTCGATATTTGTGACAAAACTTGTGTACATATTTTCTTTGTTTTTAGTATTTTCTTAAATCAAGCCTTTACAAGCCGGAGTTGAACGAACTTTTACTACCATTTACTACAACTTTCAAAATCACATCACGATACCCGAAAGAATTTCCAACAAGCCATCCAACCCTAAAGATCACATGTTGCCGTATCGAAAACTTACCAAAGTAACTCAATTACCTGGAGAAAGCCCGTCGACGTTCATCCGAAGATTTCGAATACAAGTAAGTCGTATTGAACAACCCTTTCTGTACCCAGTCACTTCTCCTCTCGGTCAGGCATGGGGACTCGGTCCAGTTATCAACCCAGGCGTCATTAAGAGATGTGAATGGGATGCTGGGCCTTTCAAATGCTTTGTCAAAAATTTAGAAGCTGCCTCGGTCAAAGATGATGAGGTCAAAAATCAAGTGGTTGCACAACGCCCAAACCCGTTTCAAATTGGAGATATGGTAGTTAAGGCAACTGCGTTTCAAGTTGGAGATGTAATAGTGAAGCTAGCCGCTCGACCTGATTCACCTAAAGAAAGAGAAGATGAGCCATACCTGGTGGCAGATGTTATCTTGGGTGGTTACTTCAAACTCATCAATGCCGACAAACTAGAAGGCGTGACAATTCACTCGCGATGGCTCAAGCCCTTCAATACCTAAAACGTTGTGCTACCTTTTCCTCCAGCGTTTTCCTTTTAAGTATTTCCTTCAGTAATTTCCCTTTTTCCTGCAATATTTGTAATCCCTCCAAAATGATTGCACTGTCTGCATTCATAATTAGAGTTTCGATTTTAATTAAAAATATCTTTATTTAAAATAAGTTTTCCTAAATCATCTCAAGGGAAAAGTATCCCGCAAACCCACAAAGTCATTACCCATCAATTAAAAAACCAAAAAATAAATAAATAATCAAACCCTACAAGAAATATCTTATTCGAAAAAGAAAAATACTAAAGAAGGGAATATGCAAGGAAGAAGATCATCGAGTGGCGGCACAGACACCTCCCTTCAAGAACATCTGACTTCAACCTTTGCCCGACGAGGATTCTCTACTTCTCACGATGTGCTTCCTAGCTTGTGACGGATCACACTTCTATATACTCAGGCGGCATGTCATAGACGTCCTGTGTAATTTGCGAGGGAAAATCCAATAAAAGGTTGGTAAAGATCCTTAATCATTGCTATTGTTTTTCCTTGTTTTGAGTTACTGTTGCCAACGACATGCGAGGCGTTCCCATAGAAGTAGTTAAACGAAGATAATGTGACACACCTACTAGCATTATTGCTGTGTCATTTATATGATTCGGCTTCCCATCCGCTGAATCGCTTTGGAAAGGTGGAAGAACTTGTTCTTCGCAAAAGGGGTTTTAGGTCTCTTCTGGGAGATTTTATTCATTCAATCAAAGTGTGAAATTATCAAAGCAGCATAAATGAAAGAATATTACTTGGTGAAACATGGATTCAGTCGCATGAACAAAAAGTAAAACTGAAGTATTAAAAACATCTACGATCTACAAAAAGATTGTTTTCTCTATGGAAGGAAATCACAAAATGGAAAACTAGTTAGTTGTCAATGGCAAGACACCTTGGTCAATGACACCTCCATCAGAGCTTTTTCAAGCACTTTCCCCAGCACCCTCTCCGACAGCAAACATTCCATCCCACATCCATTTCAACGGCATCTTCAACATCCCATCTAGAAGTCGTTTCAGCAGCAGCTTCAATATTCCATCCACAAGTTGTTTCAGCAGCATCTTCAACATACCATCCAGAAGTCATTTCAGCAGCGTCTTCAACATACCATATAGAAGCCGTTTCAGTAGCAGCTTCAGCATCCCGTCTAGGATCCGTTTCGACAATGGCTCCAACATATGCTTCCGCCGCCTCACCATCTATATATCTTGACAGCATCCTCAGCGATCGTTTCAACTTCCCCAGCAGCAGTTTCGGCGTCCACTCCGGAAGCTGCCTCAGTCTCGTAAACCGTATCAGCATCTTTCTCCAGAACTTTTCTAACAACCCCTTGAGGATGCTCTAGTTCTTCCACGTCAGAATCAAGAATTACGATACCATTATGGATGGGGTAATCAAACTGGCTCTCTCCCAAAAGTTTCTTGGGCTCAGTCCTTCGCCGTTTCAATTGAGAAGCGAATCGATTCGCCCTGACATTGGGATATGGAGAAGCTTCATCACTTTGAGGTTGCACGACTTGCTGGGACGCTTCATCATGTCTCCGTTTTTCCTCCATGTCCATCAAAGCTATGAAAGCCTGAACACGCACCCGCACGATGCGTAGATGGGTGAGAGACATGCCTTGTATAATCCGGCCGGCTGCATGGAACAAAGGGTTGATTTGGTTTAATATCTCCTCATGTGAAGAAAACCTAGGTTTGTCGACTTCAAAAATCTTCTCCAAGGAGTCAAAGGTATGATCATCACAGGAAGATCCCATTGTGCACTACAAAAAAATAAAAATAAAAAATACATTATGTCCGCATCAACAATCTACATGATGAAGAAGAAAAAATAGAGAACCAGGAGAAGAGACACGAGACGGTACCTGCGAAGATGATGGACGCAATTCTATAGTGATCTATATAAACGAAAGGTCCAAGATCGCCTCTTATATTGAGCGGATTGATGAAGCCTAAGAAAGAAAACCCTTTTACTAGCCGTGTATCAAGGCTCCGAACGCGGGATACCAGCTGTATTAGACATTTGAATGTATGGATAATTAGGGTTTTGCATCCAAGTCAGCAGCCACCCCTGCCATTCCATGACATAGCCAGCGCCATCTACCCACTCCACAGCCTAGCAAGCAGCACCATGACTCTAGCACTCCGTGATCAAATCCGTGTTATCTCCTCCCATCCTGTGACCTGGCCGGCTCCATCCTCACTGTTTGGATAGCCAAAGTTCCAAGTCAAGTTTTCATCATTCCATAGACTGAAGCCGAGCGCTACCTCCACCAGCCAAAGCAGCGTCATTCACCCTTCCATAGCCAGCAGCGCCGCTGACCTAGCCAGCCGAAGCAGCGCCATTCATCCTTCCGTAGTCAGTAGCGCCACTGACCTAGCCATCCAAAGCGGCACCATCTTAGCCGTTCAAAGCAGCGCCATCTCCACCAGCCAAGGAAGCGCCATCTTATCCGTTCAAAGCAACACCATTCCATGGATGTAGCCGAGCAAGCAGCGCCATCCATTATTCAAAGCCAACAACGCTATCTACCTTTCCTAGCCAGCCAGCGCCCTTTCCACGGACCAAGTTACAACGCCATCTCTGCCTATCAGTAGCCAAAGTTGCAGCGTTGATGCCATCGCCCCATGGCCAAGCAGAATTTATGCAAAACCGCCAATGCAAGGATCACAGATTCTTCATGTCCCCTGACAAAGGTTAGCCAAATATTCCTGACAATCTTTTTATCATTATCCGTTTTGATTTTATCCTTGTCTGTCACCATCTCATGCTTACCCCGTAACAATGCCACTGTTCCGTGCTAAGCAGGGGACTTAATGTTGATGGTGGTTTTTAGCTTAGGGTTAAAATTGTAAAAAACCTTGCATCTGATGTGACGTCACTCTGTAAGGAAACAGAGCCATGAGTGCTAACCTCTCCACTGACATATTTATTGAGCCATTCAATATATGAAAATTATCCAGACTGGCACATGTAGCAACCATCCCAGATGTTTTGTAAATTTCGGCGCCTTTCCTATATTCACTTAATATAAGTTTCTTTGAATACTTACTGTGCTATGTTCCCCTGGATGAACCCTTAATATTGATATGGCATGGAAATTTGTGTTCACTCGCAGTAGAGTATCACGAATTTCCAAGTATCAAGGATAAGGTCCTTGCATAAATTATTCAATCAAAAAGCATGTTGCTCTCTGGAAATGAACTTAAAAGACTCTATGTCAACAAATAGAATTCAATCAATTATCCTGACTAATTTGTAAAAGTTAGGGTTTTTGCGCCTTGCACAATATATCTGACCTTGCTTGTCGAAATTAAGCCTAGGCAGACTAGGTAATTAATCCTACATGGATTAGCAGGTGCAAAATCTTGCCCAGAATCAGAAAATAAGGAGCCACAGGACAACAAAGGGAGGCGTGGCCATTCTTTAGGCTAGCCGGCGCCACTTTCCATTGGCCACGCCCCCGTCCTAAACCGGCCCCACTTTCCTTCGACTAATCAGGTCGCCTTAAAGCCGCCACACTCACACCAGTTGTGGCTGGGGCCATACATGTCGGCCCCATTTTCCATCGACCAATCAGGTCGCTCTAAAGCCACCACACTCACACCAGAAGTGTAGCCACGCCCATGCTTGGCCGGCCCCTCTCCTTCCTACCGACCAATCAGGTCACTTTAAAATGCGTGACAAACATTAGAGGTGTGGCAGCGCTTTATGTTTGGCCAGCCCCTTTTCTTAACCAATCAAGTCGCTCTAAACTCGCTACCATACATTAAAGGCCAAACGCACCCTGCCGCGCCACCATACTAACTGGAAATCCAAACGCACCTTGCCACAACAACATATTAATCGGCATGCCAACATGCCACTCTGCCGTAGTAACATGCCAATGTACCACAAATGACGCCATTACGTGCTAATCTACTTTCTGTCGTGGCCAATGCAATAACGGACTCCAATTAGGATTTCATGATCGAAACAAGACTTTTGCTTCAGTAGTATAAGCCGAAACCCTAATTTTTGGTCACAGTCCACAACATGCTACGAACCAGTTTAGCCTTTGCCACGCCGCCAAGCCCTAACTTTGGCGACGACGCCAAATCCTAGCCTTGGCCATGCCGCCAAGCCCTAACTTTGTCCACAGCGCCAAACCCTAACCTTGGCCACGCCGCCAAGCCGTAACTTTGGCTGTGGCGCTAAACCCTAGCCTTGGCCACACCGCCAAGCCCTAACTTTGGCCACGGCGCCAAACCCTAGCCTTGGCCATGCCGCCAAGCCCTAACTTTGGCCACATCGCCAAATCCTAGCCTTGGCTGCACCTCCAAGCCCTAACTTTGGCCACGACGCCAAATCCTATTCTTGGCCACACCGCCAAGGCCTAACTTTTGCCTCGGCGCCAAATCCTTGCCTTGTCCACACCGCCAAGCCCTAACTTTGGCCACGGCGCCAAACCCTAGCCTTGGCCATGCCGCCAAGCCCTAACTTTGGCCACGACGCCAAAATCCTAGCCTTGGCCATGCCGCCAAGCCACAACACCACAGACGCGGCTATGCCACCATGCCGTAGGCACATGCCACCATGTCGTTATTCCATTATTAGGTGCCAATAGAATGTGGCCATAATCAACGGCCACCCTCTCTCCTGAATTACAATCTTAGCCATCCAAGTTCGCCACCAAACTGACAAACATGTGTTTTCGTGTTTTATTGAGTTTTCATTCATGTGGGGGATTGTTGGAAAACGATTAATAAAATATGATTTTTAAAGTTTTAATAAAAATTATAATTTATTGTTTTCTTTTGTGAATGAAAAAACTTATTAGTCCCACACCGTGGAGTTTCCACTTTTAGTTGTTTTAAGAGACTATATAAGCTTTTTAGTCTCACATCGGGGAGTTGATCTTTTAAGTTGTATTATTTCATTATATAAAGAAATTCACTAATTTTGTAAAATCTATGGGAAAGGGTTTCTCTATATTTTAGAGGGACCCCAAAGAGAAGATATCTTATATTGTTTTCTTATGCGTTCGCGATTTTTCTTAAGGTTTTTTCGGAGTTGCCAAGCTCAAGTTGAGCATCTATTACATATGCTAGTAGTGTATTAGGGTGTTTTATCCTAGAGATATCCGTCCTCTTGAGTGTAGCCGGGCGTTAATGTCTTAAGGGCAACGTGTTGAACACGTGACTCACTCTGTTTTTCCAAAGTTTTGCGTTGTTGCTGTTGCAAAGATCCGAGGAGCTCGTCCGTTTCATCAAATCCATCACTTCATAAAGGAGCTTTTGCTTATTTGATTTTTTCCTTGTTTTGATTATTGCACCCAACAATGTCTATAGATGATGAGAACATGACTATTATGTAGTACATCCTTCAATGATGCTCGTTTATATATATTGTTCTTGTTTAATGTTGCTTTGTTATTACTTAGTGATTAGTTAGTGTATATCCTTCAATGTTCTGGCACCTAGCAGAGACCAATATGGTAGATGATTTTAATGCTGATGATTTTATTATTATTGTAGGATGACTGATGATACGGATATGCACCCGCCCTCTCTTTACTAATTGTTTATGATCTACTTGTGTCGATTCGTATTGTTTGTCGAATTATATGTGGCTCTAAAGTCTATACTTTACATGCTTGTGCTCTTGTATGTGGGCGTGCAAACAGATGCGATAGAAGATAAACAGGGTGATGAGAACATGGCTAGTGGAAATTAAAACCACTAATGATGGCCAGAGGCAGCAACAACACCTGCACGAAAAGAAGGCATGAGTGATTTTGAAACTTCAACCAAGAAGAAGCGTACAAGTAGGAGTCAAGATTTGTGCACACTCATTTAAAGCTTGTGCACAAAACAATGCTATTGGTTGCTCGGATGTTCCAAAATATTGTGGTATTTTATTTTAATAAGAGAAGGAAAAGATTTAGTGATTGTGGAAAAAGGAAATATATATGTAACAACTTTTAACGAGAACAATTGTAGATCTATGAATGGTTCTGGACAAACAGTTGGTAAACCACTATTAGATTTATGAATGGTTAGTAACAGTCGGTAGATTCATTGATCTACACTTAGCCTGTCAAAATCATATAGAAGCAGTCTTTGGAGAGCGATGTTTATTAGAGGAATTAATACAAATGGTCAAGAGCTGATAGTTTCTTCTGTACTGACATTAGGATCCATCATAGCACTCGAATAAAGTGACATAAATGCAACAACCAACAAACAAAACTGTAATTATATTTATAAGAGAAACGGATATCCAGGGTTAACAATGCTATCCCTGTGCAGTAACAGAAGCAAAAGCACTAAAATGTTCTTGGTTAGTACTCATCACCTGTCCACGATGCAGAGAAAATATAAACCGAAGACCATATACAAAAACAAATGAACTGTCAGAAAAGAAAAACAAGGAAAAAATCCTTATTAACAACAATAATTAACACCGATGACAATGTTGCATGTCACAACGGCTTTGAAAGTAGTCAAAGAGCAGTGAGGCCAGTGGCAAGACAAATTTGATGTTATTTAGAGCCACCAAACATTTGTATCGGTTATAAAAATAACTAGATTGGATTGAACGAAATTGGACTATATAGGAAGAGCATTGGAGATAAATGAAAAATCTAGACTAGACTTCAAAGGAGAACTAAAGAAATTCACCAAAATTTTTTTTCGAAGAAAGGGTGTCTGATGTAATAGGACCGAATAGATCAAATGTAGAATCGGTTTGTCCTGGAGCAAAAGTTTTTTACACAAACTTTCTTTACGGTTATTATAAGTCGATGATGGAAAAAAGTTGCTCTTGGACAAAGGACACTACATCTAATCGAATCGTAACAACTACATCAAATCTTATTAACTTATGCATCAATTTTTCAGAAAGTGATTAAAATCGGATGAAGCATGTTTAAAACAGATGATTTTCAAACGTCCCAATAGAACTTTAAACAGAAACATAAGTATATCTACGTACAAACACAGGAAGGAACATATCTACCGTAATCATCGTCACTTCACCTGCAATGAACAATCGAGTTCGAACCATCTTCATTCCCATAATGATTTTTCCTCTCAATAATCAAAAGGCCTGGTTACCCGTGTTTTTGAGAGAAACAAGTCATCATGGAAATCACAGATGATTCTGCCTATGATCAAAAACCTAACAGAAAAAATATTATGAACCGCCTTCATCTGCACAATGATTTTTCCTCTCAGAGAGATCTAAGAGTCCGTTTAAATTTGCTTCTGAAAGTGAAAATCATTGTGGAAATCAAGATGATTCTGTTTTACTGTGTTCACCGAGAGAGAGATTGAGAAACGAGGTGAAGTTAGTTGAGTTCAGAGGCATTAGAAAAGGTCCATATAGTTTTGCTATTTATAGCCTAATAACTAACCCTACTAGGGTTTAGTATGTTTAGGTTAATCGAATTACCTATTCTACCCTATAAATTGCGGCTAGGATTTTGCTATTTTTGTTAACGAGTTGAGCACACGAGTTAGTGAGTCGTGGGAGTTGGCATCAAGCTCCGTCACTGAGACTCACCGAGGTCCAAGCAAGAATCATGCGGTTCAAGACCCAACCAGCGTTGTGTTTTTGTAAGGATGCATTTCATTTATGCATGTGGTCACTCTTTCACTGTGAAAAATTAACCAAGAGAGCAAACGTAGAGAAACAGGGTGGATTAGAGCACTGGCTAAATTTGGAAAATGATTTGACGCATCACCAACTTGGGTTGTGACTTGTGACCTAAGCTCCAATCCTGAAATTGGGAAAATGATAGAATGCACGGAATTAATTACTACGTAAGATGCAGTGGCTTGGCTAAAAAAAAAAACAGACGCACTAGATTTCAAACGGTTATCAGCTCTCCAGCTAAGTGACACCAGGCTTGCGTATTGCACTACGAAAAAGGTTAATAGGACCACTGTCCATTGCCTTGAGGTACTCTCACGAGTCTCACCCACACCCAACTATTATTATTACCTCTCCCCAAGTATTTATTTCTCATTGATAAAAAAAAAAAGAAGAAAAATATTACTTCTCTGTTAAATTGTCTCTTTCTCCTGTTTGGTTGAAAACTCTCATTAGAGAGAAACTGTTTGTGTCACATTGCTAAGTAGTTAAGGACAGTGGCTTCACTGTATCCAACATTTTACAATATCGCCTGTTGGCATATACATTTTACAATATCGCCTATACATTTTATATAGGCATGTATGTTTCTGAGAAATTCACATGGACGAACCCAAAATTAGAATCAGAATACGAATCGCTGAAAAAATAACCTCCAAGGCCGATCGGTCAATATCATTTGTACTTCTGCATTAATTTTTGATAGCTTTGCCTTAGCACCACAATGCAAAACACACAATAAAGCCAACAGGCTGCGAAAAGAGCAAACCATACAAAACCAAAATAAAACCCCTAACCGATCTTTTTGGCTTGGTGGGGATTGTCTTGTTTTACATATTATATAATATTCTCTAACCCTCTCATGGTATTTAGTAACCCCATGTTTCAAGATCCATAATCTTTTTTTTACATGTTCTAGTTCTAGCTCTACATCATCATCCAGGAAAAATCGTACATGCTTTAGTTTTTAAGGGAAAAGGGCAAGTTCAATTAAGATTAACCGATGTAGGACATCCTTTGTTTCAAGACAGCATCAACTATGACTAGTTGCCTCCATTCTAGTGAAGCAACTCTGACAAGTTGTTCTCATTCCTTTATTTCGTTTGTTTGCTTTGCAAGTCTTTTAGCTTTCCTAGTTTAGTTAGCTTTCCTGTTTTACGATTCTTGTGAACCTATTTAAAGGCTACGCCTTCTTCTTTAGAGGGACACCTTATTATTATTATTCAATCAAGATTATTATCTTTATTAATTCTATCAATTCTCTTATTCTTAATCTTTGATTTCATCCTATTCGTATCTCTTTCGTCTCTTCGTATCACCTGCAATCTCCGTATTGCTTTCTTCTTAACAGGTTCTACATTAGTTGGTACCACAGCCAACGTTTTTAGATTTTTATCTAGAAACAGATCCATAAACCCGCTTCCGCACAACTCAAAACCCTAAAGTTTCTTCACAAAGCTATATTAGTTTTCTTTTCAATGGCAAATAAACCTATCACCTATGCTGAAATTGAAAAACTTTTCGAAACCAAGTTTGGAAACAAATTTGACGAGATTAAAACTTCCATTAATTCTCTAGAAACCAAACTTGACACCAAAATTGATTCAGCTACAAGTTCGCTGAAAACAAGACTTGATTTGCATGGAGAGTGTATAGACAAAATATGGAAACATGTTGGTCTTGGTGATTTAGAGATGCCAAAGTTAACTGATGATGAAGAAGAAGGAGAAAAGAAGACAAGAGAAACCACAGATGATGAAACAAAGAAAATTAAACCTTCTTTTGCTCAAAATACGTCTATCCCTGGGCATGTTTCACATGTTATTCATCATACAGAACCATTAGAAGGTTACATTCATAAAAAATTTACAACAGTAACGATCAACAGTGACGACGAAGAAAAACATGAAGACGTCTTAGAACAACAATGGAAAGACAAAAAACTATTGAAGTCTAATATGAATTCTTATGGAAATCTTCCAGAATACAAGTTAAAAGATGACATTCCTAGTTTTCATGGTGGTTTACATATTGAGGATATGCTGGATTGGTTATATGAGGTAGAATCGTTTTTCACTTTTATGGAAGTCCCTGAATCTTCTAAAGTGAAACTGGTAGCATATAAACTAAAAGGTGGAGCTGCAGCTTGGTGGGAAACTCTCTGTGATGATAGACGCAAGTATCACAGACCTCCTATACGAACTTGGAAGAGAATGCGCGAATTATTAAGAGCTAAGTTTTTACCTCAAGATTTTAAACAACAGCTGTTTCTCAAACTTCAAAACTGTCGACAAGGAGCTAGACTAGTAGAGGAGTATGTAGCTGAGTTCTATGCTTTAATTGCTCGCAACAGACTGAATGAAACTGAAGAACAATTGGTTGCACGATTTATCGACGGTTTGAACAACTTAATTCAGCAAGGAATGACACAATCTGTGTTTACAATGGTTGAGGCTATTCAACAAGCTATTAAGATTGAAAGGCGTGTTTTAAATACTTCCAGGTTAGCATCACCTCGACAAGCTCGTTATCAACACTTTTATAAATCTGCAAAACCATATAATTCCCAAACATTATTATGGTAACCAAAGTGAAAAAGGATCAACCGAAATCATGTTGATCCGCAAGAGCGAAGTTATATTCGACTGTTCAACACCCATCGACTCCAAATTTTTCATTCAACCAAACACCTCTTCCTTCTGAAAATGCTCCATTGATGAATATTCCTGCTGCTAAATTACCTCAGAGTACAAACCAAAGAGAAACTGCTCCAAATACTAGAGGTAAATATCAACAACAATTTCCTCCTTTGCCTAAAGTTGCTAATCCTTATGCAAAATTTAGAGGAGAAAAGTGTAATAAATGCAATCAATCTGGACATACTTCTAGTGACTGTCGAAAGTTTCATGCTTATATTAATGAGACTCAAGGAGAAACTCAGGAAGAAAACATTTTAGAGGATGAGGAAAATAATTATCTGCATGCGCATGAAGCTTATGAAGCAGATTTCTTGGGTGTTTTACGTCCAATACTGGTCACAGAACCGTGTCTTTCACAAAGACATAGTATTTTCAGATCTCAATGCATTGTAGAAGATAAACTTTGTAGTATGATTATTGACAGTGGAAGTACTGAGAATTATGTAGCTGCGAAGTTGGTTGAGAAATTAGGGTTACCAGTAACTTTTCATCCGCATCCATACTCTGTTGGATGGATAAACAGTTCTTCGACACAAAAGATAACTCATCAGTGTTTGGTTAAGTTTTCATTCCCTGGGTATGACGATTATGCTCTTTGTGATGTGATTAATATGAGTGCTGCAAATATACTTTTGGGAAGACCATGGCAATATGATATTTGTGTTGTTCACAACTGCTATGAGAATACGTACACTTTCATTCATGATGGTTTTACTAAGGTGTTATGGCCTTTACAATCCTCTACTTCAACAAGAGAACAATCTGAACCGGAGACAACTGCCCTAGTTGCTTCCATTACTCGATCTTTGCAACAAACTCATACTTTGAGTTCTCATGAGTCTACTAAGACGATGGTGGAGATTCCTTTTAAGGTACAAAATTTATTATCTTCTTTTGATAGTTTATTTCCTGATGAATTACCTAATACCTTACCTCCATTAAGGGATTTGCAACATCACATAGATTTTATACCAGGAACTTCTATTCCTAATCAACCCCACTATAAGTTGAGTCCTAAAGAACATGAGATTTTACAAGGACAAGTTGATGATCTGTTACAAAAAGGGTTGATTAGATTAAGCAAAAGTCCTTGTGCTAGCCCAGCATTTTTAGTAGACAAGAAAGATGGCGGTCATCGTATGTGTATACATTGCAGAGCATTGAACAGAATAACTATACCATACAGATTTCCAATACCTAGACTAGATGATATGATTGATATGCTTTCTGGTGCTAGAGTTTTTACAAAACTTGATCTACGAAGTGGTTATCATCAAATACGCATTCGTATAGGGGATGAATGGAAAACTGCATTTAAAACTCGTGAAGGATTATATGAATGGCTTGTAATGCTGTTTGGTTTGTCAAATGCTCCCAGCACGTTTATGCGTCTTATGAACCAAGTGTTACAACCTTTTCTTGGAAAATTTGTCATCGTATACTTTGATGATATTTTGATCTACAGACGCAATGAGGACGAACATCTGGAACATTTATCACAGGTATTTTCTGCACTACAAGAGAATGTGTTATATGTGAACTTAAAGAAGTGTACCTTCCTAACAAATAAGGTGACATTCTTAGGTTATGTAGTTTCAAGTACTGGTATTTCTGTTGATAATTCAAAGGTTAAAGCCATTGTTGATTGGCCTACTCCTTCTTCTATTCGTGAAGTACGAAGTTTCCATGGGTTAGCCTCTTTTTATAGGAGGTTTGTCGGGAATTTCGATCTATTGCAGCTGGTCTTACGGATTGTTTGAAACGTGACTCATTTGTGTGGACTGAAGAAGCAGATAAGAGCTTCAATTTACTCAAGGAAAGGTTGTGTAGCGCTCCTGTACTTGTTATGCCAAATTTTGACAAGCCTTTTGAAATACATTGTGATGCTTCCATTGTTGGTATAGGAGCTGTACTTTCTCAGGAAGATCATCCAGTTGCTTATTACAGTGAGAAGAATTCTGATACAAGGAAAAAGTGGTCTACTTATGAACTGGAATTGATAGCGCTTGTTCAAGCTTTAAAGCAATGGCATCCTTACCTTATTCATAGTGAGTTCATCGTAAATACTGATAATCAAGCTGTTAAATTTTTGAAGACTTCAGCTAAAGTTAATAGGATGCATGATAGATGGTTATCAACTATCAATCAGTATACATTCTCTATAAGACATAAGAGTGGAAAACTAAATCAAGTAGCTGATGCTTTGAGTAGAAGAACTCATCTTCTCGTCACTCTCAAACATGAGAGTTTGGCTTTTGATTTTCTTAAAGAGCTTTATAGTGAAGACATAGATTTTCAGAGTTTTGGGAAAAGTGTAGTTCTTCCACAAGAGGTGTTGATGATTTCCTCATACAAGATGGTTTTCTTTTTAAGGGAAATCGTTTGTGCATTCCACAATGCTCTTTACGTCTTCATCTAATCATGGAATTACATGGAAGTGGTCTTGGTGGACATTTTGGACGTGATAAAACCATTTCTTTAGTTGAAGAACGTTATTTATGGCCTTCATTGAAACGAGATGTTCAAAGGTATGTACAAAGGTGCATGGTTTGTCAACAATCTAAAGGAACTGTTAAAAACACAGGTTTGTACACTCCATTCCCAATTCCAGAGGCTCCTTGGGTAGATATTAGCATGGATTTTGTGCTTGGTTTACCACGTACTTCTAAAGGGAATGACTCTATTATGGTGGTGGTGGATCGTTATTCAAAAATGGCTCATTTCATAGCTTGCAAGAAAACAACAGATGCTTCACATATTGCTTACTTATTTTTCAACGAAGTAGTACGTTTGCATGGGATTCCAAAAACTATCACGTCCGACAGAGACACTAAATTTGCATCTCAGGATTTTTCGTGAAGGAGAGTTGTAATCAACACTCTCAGGAAAGATTTTTCGTGAAGGAGAGTTGGTTATGATTTATCTCAGGAAAGAATGTTTTCCTACTGGAACTTACAACAAAACAAAGATGAAGAAATATGGTCCATTCAAGATACTGAAGAAAATCAGTGATAATGCTTATGTTATTGATCTTCCAACAGATTGGAACATCTCTAATATTTTCAATGTCCAAGAAATTTTTACGTTTCATGAAGACAATGAAGTTCTTCTTATCAGCAAACTCGAGGACGAGTTTCTTTCAACAAGGGGGGACTGATGTAGGACATCCTTTGTTTCAAGACAGCATCAACTATGACTAGTTGCCTCCATTCTAGTGAAGCAACTCTGACAAGTTGTTCTCATTCCTTTATTTCGTTTGCTTGCTTTGCAAGTCTTTTAGCTTTCCTAGTTTAGTTAGCTTTCCTGTTTTACGATTCTTGTGAACCTATTTAAAGGCTACGCCTTCTTCTTTAGAGGGACACCTTATTATTATTATTCAATCAAGATTATTATCTTTATCAATTCTATCAATTCTCTTATTCTTAATCTTTGATTTCATCCTATTCGTATCTCTGTCGTCTCTTCGTATCACCTGCAATCTCCGTATTGCTTTCTTCTTAACAGGTTCTACATTATTAACCATCAGCAAAACGAAGAAGATTGAGAAAGAGAGGTACAGAGAAGGATGCTAATACATATACCTAGGTACTCAAATACTGACACCAGAAAATTCCCGATGATGAGATATATTAATAGGAATATTCACAAACTTCAAATGCTTCAAAAAAGTTGGTTTTTGTAATAGTTCCACAAGAAACATTTGACAAAAGCTGTATTGTGTAGACAGAGAACATCCCCGAATCGGTATCACCCACCACAAATCTTTGAACCTCAACTAAGTACCCTAACAGTATTGTGTAGGCCAAATAAAATACCAAGAAGATAACGCAATTACGTTCTTGAGACGCTGTTGTCTATTTCTAAAGGATGATATTTGCACAATAAACCTTAGTTTGTAATTAAAGATGCAGATACACAAGGAAAAGGAATACTGTTTAAATTACGAAACAAAAGAAATAGAAAGAAGAAACCGAAAAGATGTAAGCAACTCAACCAATTGACTCAAATGCTAAGAGGTGCAGTTGAGGCCATCAGGGAAACGAATTACGAGTAATGAATAAAAATAAGTCTCGAGAGTGAATAGTCGATTCTACGCAAATGCTAAGAGGTGCAGTTGAGGCCATCAGACATAAAACATGACGTCCTTCACACAGTCTTTTATCTTTGGTAATGGACGAACCCCTGCAGTTGCCGCCCTTGTATTCGCACCTCCACCACCACGGTTGCTGGCAGAATCACTACCCTCAGAAGCGTCACCCTCAATGTAATACCTCGCACGAAAAGCACCCAAATGCGCATAATATGCAGGAGGAACTGCAAAAGAGATACAACATATATGTGATCATGAAGTTTTACAAAAAGCGTGATTCTGAAAACAATGTGCCAAACGTATTATGAAACTTTACTAATGTGATAACCATCTAAACAGAACCAAAGAGTTCAGAAACGAACCTACGGATACAGATCGAGTGCACCTGGCATATCTGAAACAGAAGATGAACGGTACAGTTATAACAAAGAATTCAAGTTGAACTTATGCACAACAAAGAATGTCGGTAAGCAGTTATAACAAAATAAATTATTAAGCTCTAAACTTAAAGAAACTTACGTGTAACAAAGATTGTTAGTAAGCACTTGTAATCCATCAGCACTGAACTTGTTCTCATCGTACAGCACATGATAATGAGTAGGTCTACTAGTCCCCTGCATAACAGTACATATTACCAATATTGTTAAATGAGAAAAACATTTCATCTTATCAGTTGTCACTTTATACAGTATTAGATCTCATGAAAATCACTCAAGTAAATTACCTGGATTCCTGCGTGACTACAGAGATAGAAGTCAAACTCCGTCGGGTGGCAAATCATAGTATCGACAACAGTGCCTGAGGAAAATAGGGACAGTTCACATTACAAATTAAGTTAACTCAAAATCTTACACATATTTATTCAAAAATAGGAAAAGTTCATACCGGGTAAGATGTTGCCACTCCTATCAGTCATGTTACGGTCCGTGTGATTAGCAGGAAAGAGACGAGTGTGATGTCTCTTTTGTACAACAATAAAGGTAATAGGCGGTAGATACCCTTCCTCAAGGGAAGCACAAGCCTTATGAATAGCATCTACTTCATGAAGCAGGACTTGTGCAAATTGTCCCTCACTGACACCATCTCTGTAATTGAATTGGAAAAATCTTATAATCCTGAAGAAAATACATAATACAACCAAATCCTATGCGGTAATACCCACCTGTAAAAGATGATCCTATGTGGCTTCCGCCCAGTTGATCTCCGAAAAGCTATCAAAAGCTCACTGGAACAAACAGAAAATTTATATATTTAATTCTTTGTTTTACACATGGAGTCGTTAAAAAGAGATGCTATCAAGAACCCTGTTAATATATTTACGACACTAGCTACCCAAAATAGATTATTTATTTAGATTATTTATTACCGGATCATTCCTCCATGAACAGGCTTATTGTCAACCTCCTGTGACTTGTAAAGATCACTAATCAGTTCTTGACGATGTGGTTGTGCAGAAACCAAGCAACGATACTTTGAAACTTCTGGCCAGTCCATGGATGCAACCACCTGAAATGTGACAATAAGTCTAACATCTCCTCAACAATTGCTATAAAAACGTATTAAGAAATGGAGATGTCGCGTAACAAACCGCTGCAATCGAAGGACTGGAATCTTCCCCAGGTGATGGGTGAGTTACATCGGCACCAAAGATAATTGTAGGACTATCATAAACCAAAAGAAGTGGTTTCCTAATCACATCATCAAGAACATTGTTCCTACCACCAACCTGACATTATGTTATCGCATCGAACTGATAAGTTAGTGAACCAAAACAAACATATCCTATCAAAAACTAAAATCTTTTTGTTCATGAGTTGTAACCTATCAGGATGGACAAACCTTCACATTAATCTTCATAGAGACGTTTTCCAGGTACTGCGGACTAACTTTGAAAGCATGTTTAGGTTGACAACATTGAGAAACAATTCCTAATTCTGTTTCACAAACCCGTTTTATTGTCCCTGTAACAAAACATATGAGAGCAATATTTATGAGAATAAATAAGAACATCTAAAACTGAAACAAAGCATACATCTACTTAGAATTTAAAAGTTACTGTGACTAACCATAGGATCCAGTTTGATCAGGTAATATGATCAGCAAAAGCTGAAGCCGGTTCCCCTGACCAGCCATGGTTTCAAGTTTAGAAGTTGCCTCCTTGTGAAGCTCCACAAGTGCACGCTCTATTTGACCGGGACCAGACCGGGCAGACCTCATTGGAAGTAAAGGCCGATTTGGATCAATGTCCTAGCAAGAGACACACCAAATTAATGAACCCTATGTTTAATAACAGACATGGGCGATTCTGGGGAAAACAAGCTTACCACTCCTTTGCTCTGACACATTTTAACCAGTTGTTCAAAGAAATACTTGGCATTCTCGGGTCTTGTTCTTTGGGAAAGGTTCAGGCAAGCCCAATGATCAACCTTACCACCATTTACCATCCGCTGCCATCATTAATTAAAAAGGTTACTATCAACAATATTCATGGTACATTCGAATGAATTAAAAGTCACGTGCTTTTCAGGAAGCTCAGAATACTCTACAATAAAAAATAAGAGAACACAATTTATGAGCTTTGGGGTAAAGCTTTACCGCGTTTATCATATTCCACTGCCCAACACGAGGCTGAATTCTCACTTCCCGACCATTGTCATGGTACTTCAGCTGAAATGACAAAGATATCATGTTAAAAGTTGAATAGATAAAAAAGTTAAACCTAACATTATGCTTAGGCCCCAAGATATCTACCGTAGGAGGTGGCAAAACTCGAGCATCATTTATTGATGCCATCCTCCCTTGAACATGAATACCAAATTCCTTGGCGTACTCATCTTCTGCGTAGCGGTTCTCTTGTACGATCTGCAACCAAAAAAGTCCTTCAATCAGAAGAAATGTTTACCCACATAAGAAGGCAAGTCATACATCAATAACAAGAGACACCTTCAACCTATTTTTGTAATACCTTTAAAATGTTATTTTCTCTATCTCTAGGTCGCTGGCAAGCAGCTCTCAAGAGGCCGGTTACTTGCCTCTCATTCAACTTTTTAGAGTATTTTTGCCCTTCCCCTATTGTACATACCTGTTATATAACAAAACTACAAATTAGAACATTTTATAATTGAAAGGAAAATGCACATACCTGTTATACAAACTAACAAATTGGACATCTTATAATTGAAAGGAACACACAGAAGATTGGTTAAAGAGAATAACCTCCATTGGCAAGTATGCAGGTTTTGCATCACTCCCAGCTTGCAGGCATGGCCAATGAGCATACCTTAACTGAAGGCCATACTTTTGTTTAAAGTACCGAACCACAGACTGATTTGTGCCATCTCCAACAGGGAACCTTATGCATACAAAGAGAAAAGGAACATTAGTAACTTATTTTGAGTATAAGAGATAAATCTCTGGAGAATGCCTTTGATAGAATGCCTTTGATATTTAATTTTCATTACACAAAATCTTACTTTTATCTTTCCCCTTGCACCATTGGTAACAACACATAAGATGACATCAAAAGGATATTAATAGAAGAAATTTTTACTCTTAGTGCATTCTCATGATTGAAGACATCATACTCACATTAGCTGGTTTGCGGATTGAGATGTTATGCCAGAGATTTTTTGGCGGTTGGCTTTCCTATGAGTCAGCTCGACTCGAACACCTCTCAAGGACCTTTTTATCTATTAGGATAAAACGAAGGAGTAAGATGATAAAGATCATTCGAAATATTAGTGCCAGTCTCCCAATCTTTGTAAAAGCAAGAGTACAAGCCAAGGAAATTAATCAAGAAAAAAGAGTAAAAGAAACACAAACCTTAATGCGGTCTATATCGGATAAAGGTCTTTGAGTATCTCTTATGTTCAAAAGGTTGATCACATAATCAGCAACATTGATTGGTTGATAGAATGAGGTGGCGGCGACATCTGTAGACAAAAATAAATAATGATAAGAACTCTCAAGTAACAAATGGTGTGCCTTTGAATACTTAAACAATCAGCATTATAGAAGAACCTATATTTAGAGATAACCCCATCTGGGTGGGACGAATGCTCTGGTAGTATCCTTTCCAGCACTCTAGACCATCACCAATGTCTATTTTGTTTCCCAATATAGGGGAGAAGAATGACCTTCCAACCGCAACATAACTGGGGATAAAACATATCAACATATTAGTCTGATCCTAACAGCATGTGAGAAATACATTTTTATGTTACTGAACGTACTTTCTAGTTGGTGTTTCTCTCATGACCACATCAAGAGCTTGGATTGTTTCCTGCGGTGAATCTCTTTGTCTACCAGCTAGAAACTGGCGCAAGTGGTGTAAGTCAGGTCGTGACGCAAGTCTGATTGCAACTTTAAACTTTCTTTCTCTTCTGCTATTACAAAACAATTACTTATGAATTAATTATTATAACAAACAAGATACACACACAATGCACGAAATTTGAAATTGATGTAGTCGAAAGAAAACACAGATAAAGCCGTACCTAGATCCCTTTTCGTCCTTGTCCGTCTTCTTAGAACCACCTTTTGCTTGCTCCTTGTCAGCCAAATCAACAACAAACTCCATTCCTTGAAATGGCAAAGGACCAGTAGTGTATAAACTTTTCCGGCCATCATATGCCAGCTTCAAACCCCCCAAATGCGACACACGGTATAGAGCAACTAGTTGGCTTATGACAGCTCGATTCACGCCTCTGGACGTAACCTCAGGGGTAATAGAAACCTATTACACAGTACCAAACCTAAACATCAGGCAACATTCTAAAAAGACCAAATCTATACAATTTTCAATAGATACCAATAGGTGAAGAAAAAAAAATCAAAATTAAAGGCAAAAGTATTTTCAATCTTATGCAGCAGAGGTATACAAAGAAACATTCCAAAGTCAGATTCAACAGTGTTTAAAAATTACAGTGCAAGAATATAACAATGAGAATTTACAAGAATATCATCGTTCATCAGCAAATAAAATCAAAAACAGAGAAGATATGAAACAAGAAGGGAATTTACACCCTACACTAACATCTTGATTTTGATCAAAAAAAAAATAAATAAATAAAAAGTAAATAAATATTAAAACACAAAAGATGGAGAGATACATACATCGTAATGGTGATAATCCTTATCAAGGAGTTCAACAAGGAATTGATTCGCTTTGACAATACATTTCACACCGATAGTTCCAAAACCTGGACGAGGAGGAGGCTTTCTGGCTGATTTTGATGAAGCCGGTGGAGTATCAATTACAGTAGAAACAGGTTCTTGAATAGTAAGAGTTTTCTGAACATCTTGAGCAAGTACATCTACACTAGTTGATGACCTAGAAGATGAACCAACTTCTGGAATCGAAGAAGAAATAGAAGAAGGTGAAGATACTGGCGTTGTTGGTGCTCCTCTACCTCTTCCACCCCAAACACCACCACCGCGACCTCCAGTTTCAATACCACCACCACGACCTCCAGTTTCAATACCACCACCACCGCGACCTCCAGTTCTACGTCCACCACCACCACCACGACCACCTGTTCCACGACCCCCATCACCAGCACCACCACGACCACCGCCTCTCATATTACCAATACCTCCTCTACCACCTCGATTTGACATTATTAAGAAAAAAGATTTTGGAAATAATATTCAGAGAAACTGGGTTTTGAGAGTCCGAGAGATTTCCCAGGGGAGAGAAAGGGAGTTGAGAGGAGATGGGTAGTTGGAAAGACTGATGATGGTGCTGCCTCTCCCTTTTTTTACGTGAGAGGGAAGATGCGTGAAAAGACTAAGTTACCCACTGTGCTTTAGCGAGAGAAGAAGGTTAAATTGTAAATACATGTTTCTAAACCGTAATTTGCCGAAAAGTAGTGGAGTAATGCGGGATCGTGGTGGGGTTAAACGGATTTCTTAGTATGGAAGGTAGAATATCGGATTTCACTTTTTTTTTTAATCGTCTCTCTCTTTCTCTCTTTTTTTTCCTCCCGTAGCTAGGTTACTTGACATATATTTGGTAATTTTTTTTTGATAAATTCCTATAAATTAGGTTTCATCTATAGTATTAGAAAATATGGCATCTACGCCCAGAAAATATGACATTTACACGGAAATGCTAGCTGGTGTTGACGTGTTTTCGACGTTTTACTCTATTGGCTCCAACTTATGTCAAAGAAAAAGGAAGGAGAAAAACACACATGCGACATTACGAATTTTCCTTTGCAACTTACAAGGTAATTAGATGTCACAATAAAATAAAATATGTATAGGACAACAATAAAATCGGCAAAAACTGCGTAAACAAAGTTAGAAGTTTCTCAGATAATGTGATACATATTAGGTAAATTCTTATACGTAGAGTAGGGGTGTCTGTGAGAATGCCCGAAAGCTGCGTCCCCGCCATGTCTGCTTGGTCAGAAGGAGCCCATGGGCGCCGTCATCGGCTGTCATGGGCTAGCCGGCTTGCCGATAATTATAAGTGGGCGGACCCGGGTTTTTGTTCAAATATTGGAGTCCAGCCTGTTAGCCTGCCCGGTAGCCTGTTTAGTTACCCGGCCTGCCTGACTGCCAATAGCCTCGAATAAAGTTTTCTACTAGTGTGATGGATTTCTCAAGAACTTAAATTTCATATGTGGACAATTTATTGGGGTTAGAGAAAATTCTGAATTACATTTCACATTAATGAATATGAATTGCTTGAACTATCATTTGAACGAGTTACAGATATATCATCATTCATCAAGCCAAAAAAACAAACATATATACTTTAAAATTTTGAATTATCTCTTGGGCCGAGGCCTGCCCAGGCCCGATTGGCCTGGCCTGTATTGTTTCACGGGTATGGACGGGCCATGGGCATTATTTTTTGTTATTGCCCGGCCCGGCCTGTTAAACTTAATGGGTAGTAAGGACTACAAGCCCGTCTGGCCCGGCCTGTGCTATAATCGGGCTTGGGCTGGCCTGCCCGGCCCGATGTACACCCCTAACGTAGAGCCATAAAATAGATAAAAAGAACGCGGCATCCACAAGCAAAGGCTAACGGGTGCTGACGTGTTTTCGAGTTTTTATTTTGGGTTTCTTATGAAGACACAAGAAGATACCCGATACATAGGAACAACTGTTGCAGGTCTATTCAGATCATCATAGTATCATACTACGCCATGGTCCCATGGTGCATCAAGTTCATCTTTCTGGGCATCAAAGAAGCTAATAACGAATTTGTCAATATTCGATCGATGTGCTTCCTAGAAATGTCAATTGTACTGCATTATGATGACCCGTGCCAATTTGCTCATAGTCATAATTCTTCAAATATGTGGTCCCAAAGAGATCCACCTATACGTAGTTGTTTTCATTCCATCTAATCTAATGATGTCAATTCAATATGGAATCAATCTGGTAGGTACACCACAAAAATATGAGGAAGCAGTAGTACAGTGCATTAGTTGTTTTCGTCTTTCGAGTTTTGTAATCGTGCATGCGAACGACCCCTTGACTCCCACCAGTCAATGGTGTGGGGCCGAATCATAGGTAAGATAGAATATACGGGCAATGAACAGAAAAGATTAATTAATGAGCGGTTTAATTAGGGGTCAGTGGAGGGATAATCCAGGTTTTTGTATTAATCATGTGTACTGTGTTTACGCTGTTAAACACCCCAACTTCCACCTCATTGTAACTCAAGTAAATAAGGTAAAACCAACTTAATTGTGTATCACTTATGATGTAACTAGATCTTAACCCGTGCCGTAACGGCACGGGCCTCGATGTTGTTAAATTTCCATAATCGATCAAATTTAAAGTCATAGTATTTATTTTATTTTATTTCAAAAAAAAATTACTCTCTCCGTCCTAAATTAAGAGTCCGTTTTGACTTTGTCAAGATATTAAGGAAATCCTATAAAATATCATGACTAGCCCCCGACTAGCCTATTTAATGTTATATTATTACCAAAACTAAATTATTAGCTTAAATTTGATAGTATTATTATTTTAGGAAATATTTTAAGAAAATAAAAGCAAATTTATATTGCTTTTATTATGGAATCCACAATTTAAGAAATATTTTTTCCTCCATTTGACTTTGGTTTCTCGCACTAAAACTTTAGAGTCTTTGGAATGTTTATTTGAGAGGTAAAAAAATTGAAAATTGAAATTATAGATTATTTCCTCTTTAGAGAAGCTAGATAGTCTAGCTTATGTTCTTCCGTGGTGTTTCAAAAAAAAGAGATGAAAAGATTAATACATATGAAAAGGTTATGTAAGAATACGTAGAAGTTTTATGAGGAATTTTATAACTAAAGTTATGGTGTTTCATAAATGTTTTTATTTAAAAAAGGAATGACAATTAATACAAAGATATTGAATAAGTTTTTTTCCTTATATATGGTGATATTATTTAAGATTTTGATATTAAAAATGATTTTATGATTATTAAAAATAAAGGGTATATTTGATAGTTTAAGGGAAAAGTATGTCTATAAACAGAGCGGACAGATAAAAATGGACAGACCAAAGTAGAAATTAGGACAGATAAAAAAGGACAGAGGGAGTAGTTTTTTTATTTTATTGCTTTGAGTATTAAACACCAAAAATGAGTAGTAAAAACTTGAGAAAAATTATCTCTGTAAACAAAAATCTTACTCCACAACAACAAAGTTTAATTTCACTGGCACAGAACCATTAGAAAGGTTAGTTGCGGAAGTCCAATTGTAGAATATCCATGGGCACTTCCCACCCTCTCATTTTGGAGGAGTTACATACATGTTCATATTGTTATCCAACAATTGGAAAGAATCTTCGTACGGCACGCGAATGGATATACATCGGAAATAATCTCCGATCCTCAAGTTTGTAATTGTTATTGTGCAATTGAATCAATGGATTTTGTGGTCATAAAATGGATGATATATTTGTTGGCTAAAACTTTACTTTTATCTACTTAAAATTCCAACATATCTTTTAGGATCTGTCAACAGAAATGCCATATCTTTTGGTTCAAAATATAACTTATCGAATAATGGTATAATACTGGAAAAGGCTACCTAACTTTCAAACATGCATCACCATAAAATACGAACACCACTTGAAACTAACATCACAAATCCTTAAAATGATTGTTGGCTTCATCGTTTCAGTGATAGGGAGTGAGCAGGCAGAGGAGAACCTTGGAACTTTGCCACCGTGAAGCTCTTACTGCTGTTTTATTCGGTTACTAAGAGCAACCACAGTGGGCGAGTAAACCTATTTATTTGGTAAAAAAGCGAGACGTAGAGGGACGGACTATCGACTAAAACCCGGACCATAACCAAATCTCGGACTATATTTGGTCTGGGACCAAAGACTAAACCCAAATATAGTCGAGCGGTCTTATAGTCCACGCCCCACCACCAGACGGGTATATAATCTACGCCCCACACCGGGCGTACATAAAGTCCACGCCCCACACCAGGCGTGCTTTATACCTCCGCCCCATGTTTTTTTTTTTTTTTTTAGTATGGGGCGTGGTTTATACCTCCGTCCCATTCGTAGTTTTTAAAACTCTTCATATGGGGCGAGCTTTATACCTTCGCAATTTTTTTTTTTTTTTTTTTTTTTTTCATTTTTGGAATCTCCCCCCCGATCGGGCGAACGTATAGTCCACGCCCCACACCAGGCGAACGTATAGTGTACGCTCCACCAAATTTAGTCTTCCACCCGTAGCGTCACGCACCAGACTAAACCCAAATTTTGGTCTTTTTTTCCCTCTTTGGTCTTTGGTTATACTCGCACCACCGCAGTTGCTCTAATATACCAAAGGAACCTAGACATAAGGGTCTTATTTGGTGTATCATTTAGAATTCAGAAACGGTCGAAAGACACGTTTTAGAGCATGGTTTATAGGCATGCATTATATTTCTATAAGAGAGATTATCGTGTTCGAGTGTGTACAGACTAGAGTTAATTAGTATTTGGGTCGCAAGTTTTGGTATGTCATAGGATTTGGGTCCTAAGTTTGTCTAAATTTGAGTTTGGATCGTTGACCCGTTAGTCAACCAGGAATTCCAGTCAAACAGTTAGGAAGTTTTAACGTCGGTTGTGTTTTGATTACCCACGTCTCCCACCGTCAAGTTGTCCATGTATAATTTGACTTACAAAATGAGTTCTATCATAAACTCGTATTCTCCTTCTTTGCCACTTCTTAAAAATCATCCTCAAGCTCTGAGTTTGGCCACTATTATTTGTTTTAAGATAACTAGCTTGGAAAGAGACCTCTCGAAGTAGTAAAACTGGTCTAGGTCTTCAATTTCCGGCTGGAGGAGTCGTTTGTTTGTTGAAAGCCGACAAGTGCGCTGAATACCATGCGGCTGAGGGATTTGGGCTTTTGAAATTAGGTTTTGGAGTGGGCTGGAAACGCGAGAAGAATTATTTCATCACTAGGTAATTAGGTTTTGATTAGGATTTGATTTGAATTTGAAGACTAATTGATTCTTATTTGTGGTATTTCAATTATTATTAGAGGTGGCATCGAATTTTTTTAATGGTTTTGAATAATTGTGCCATCGAAGTTGATTCCAGAATCTCAGATTCCTTCAAATTTTGTTGGTTTCATCCAACCGTGTTGGTCAGATTTTGTAAAATCTATTTCTAGGGGTTTAAGGATATATACTGATCAGGGACGGGCCTAGCAAGGGGCTAACCCGGGCTATAGCCCGTCCCTATTTTTTGGTTAGTAAAAATTTTGTATAGAAAAATTTGTAAAATTAATAATTAGCCCTCCTCTATTTATGTTTAACACCTTATAGTTATAACATAAATAACTTTTAGCCCCAAATTGCTTAAAAGCTATGAAGCACGGATACTGATACGGGGATACTGATACGGGGATTCGTCAATTTTCAAAAAATGGGGATACGGGATACGTTGGGATACGTGTATTAATTAAAAAATATTTAATTTATTAATAGTGAAAAGAATCTCATAAAGTAAGAAAATTATAAAATATTATCTGGAATATCAAAAAAAAAAATAGATAAAAAAAAAGATAACTCATCACTCATCAATATTGAATAAGAATGTTAGGTTTAGATATTTATATACTGCTTCTATAGAATAATTTTTGATAAATACGAATATATTACATATCTAAAAATATTTAACATATTCTGTATACAAATATTTGGCAATATATTATATATATATAAGAAGTGTCCCCTCTAGAGTATCCGAGAAGTATCCCAAAAGCATCCCATATCCTTTTTTTTAATAATAAAGGGACACTTTAAATGGGGTGTCGATACGTATCCCCAAGTGTCCCCAAGTGTCCAGGCACGATAAGGCGTCCAGGCACGGATACGTCACCCGGTTTTGAGGTGTCCGTGCTTCATAGCTTAAAAGTATAGAACTAGGGGTCTGAGAATGCCGGAAGCTGCGGCTGCCATGTCTGCCCGGTCCGAAGGAGCCCATGGGCGCCAAACAACTGTCATGGGCTAGCTTTGCCTGCCGATAATTATAAGTGGGCGGACCGGGTTTTTGTTCAAATATTGGAGTCTAGCCTTGTTAGCTTTGCCCGTGCTTGTTTAGTTACCCGCACCTTTGATGCCAATAGCCTCGAATAAAGTTTTCTACTAGTGTGATGGATTTCTCAAGAACTTAAATTTCATATGTGGACAATTTATTGGGGTTAGAAAATTCTAATTACATTTCACCGATAATGAATATGAATTGCTTGAACTATCATTTGAACGAGTTACAGATATATCATCATTCATCAAGCCAAAAAAAACAAACATATATACTTTAAAATTTTGTATTATCTCTTGGGCCCGAGGCCTGCCCGACCCGACCTGGCCTGGCATGTATTGTTCCACGGGTATGGACGGGCCATGGGCATTAAATTTTTGTTATTGCCCCCGCCTGGCTCTTGTTAAACTTAATGGGTAGTAAGGACTACAAGCCCGTCCGGCCCACCTGTGCTATAATCGGGCTTGGGCTGGCCTGCTCGGCCCGATGTACACCCCTATATAGAACTTTCTTTGTCAAACTCATTTACTTTTCCATTTTTTCCCCAGTTTTATAGCCAAATTTCAGTTAGCCACTAATTATATAACTCGTTCTAAAAAATTTGCCGGGGCCTTCGGCCGCATTCACAAGTAGTGATAATCTAGCCCTACCCAAAAAGGATTTCTGGGTCCGTCCCTGATACTGATGGATTTAACTTTGACTTATCAATCTTTTCCCATACACGTTTTTTTTTAATTTGTCAGATATTTCTTATTGCGTTTTTATTGGATTAGATCGGGGAATCAGGGAGTAGATCGGGAATCAGAGATACGATCTTACTGTGATGATCAAAATCCTCAGCCCTTTGAACTGAATGGCAAACTTTGTAAATATTTACTTAACCTTTTGACCAAACTGATAGTTGACCTAATTGACTAACGAGTCAACGACTCAAACTCAAAATTGGACAAATTTAGGACCCAAATCCTAAGACATACCAAAACTTGCGACCCAAATACTAATTAACTCTACAGACTATTTCGTATTCGGCAATGATACAGTGAGATACTTCGTAAGGATCTCTATTACCTTCCATTCATATTATGTTTTCATATCAACTTAAAGTCAATGAACCCCCACCACCCCCACCAAACAGCCCACTGTCAATGAACCACCATCCCCGCCATCACTGCAAGAAAGTTCACCCATAAAAAGTAGCCACTCGACCGGCTTCGATCTTCATCTCCACCTATAACCCAGCGAGCACCCCACTAAGTCCACTGCCTAATAGAATCACCACCAGAAGCAAGTCTTCCATCACTGTACATTTTACAGATGCAACTCATCGGCTCATCATAAGTAAGCAATCTCACTCCCATTTTTAGTAGTTCACTCAACAAACAATCACTAAGTTGTAATCCTACTTTGAAATTGGTTATGCAAGACGCTTATCTTCCCCCTTAAAGGCCTAGACAAATAAATCTCTCACATTAAACGTTGATGAAACCCTCGCTTCCTATTGGCCTAGAAAGGCCTTTTCTAATGCAGAAGCTATAGTGAGGACACTTGGCATAACTCTATTGGTTGTAATAATTAGAATTTGGTTACAATTTGGATACATTAATATACTTAAATGCCCGTTAGTAACGGTGTTAAAAAATGAGTAGGTAAACAATACTCCGTTAGAGTTTAAGCTAGAATTATTTAGTTACACCGTGTTTACACCTATACTTAACTGTACTTTAACAAGGGTGGACAAAACTAACTTCCAAACCGTTAAAAAAAAAAAAAAAACACGTGAATTCTTAAAAAGTGAAACTCTTAAAACCGAAAAAAAGAAAGAAAAAGAAATCGTTCCAAACTCCAATAATTAGGAAACCACGATTTCTTTTCCCCCATACAAACGTCAATAATTAGGAAACCCGCTCTTTCATGTTAATAAGGAAACCGGATATTAACACAGTGAATTAGTTCATGTGATGTGATTATGATAAACCGTGCTAATAAGGAAACGGGTGATTCATATATATGCATATAGACTTCATAGTAAATCTGTTGGCTAACAGCATCTATTCGTTCTTAGTCCGTTCTTTCGCTCTTTTTTTTTTTTGATCTGTAATCCAATTCTCATCACCAGAATGTCAAAACTACTCTGTTTTAGTTCCAAGTGTTATCAAAGATGTTGCGTTTTTTTAGTCTTGATTTTGCATATGTTGGCACAATTTGGTAATCGCTTTTTAATTACTACTATATTTTTTTGCAGAGAATAATATTGGTTCTTAACTAATCTTTGCTTTTTTTTCTCCATAAAAGAGGAAACTTCTCTGCATGAACTAGGAGTCAATATTCGTTTTGGTTGAAAGGAGATGTAGGGATGAAAGAAAGTTAATCATTGTTAGTTCGATATGCACCAGAAAGAACAATTTCACGTTTAAAAAAGAGGCAATCAATAGATGCATCAGCTGCTGCTGACCTAACCTCATGTGATTTATCTTATCTTCCCTCGGGTTACTTAAATTCTTAATTTACAATTTACTTTCACATGTTTCGCGAAGGTGTTATTTATCATGGGGCAGTGCTATCAAAATGGTTGTAGTATAGGGGAGTCTGTGTTGTTATGGCTTGGTTTCACCATTCAAAAGTTCTCAAACCAGTGCTTTGGGAATGGTCCTGATCGTTGGAAAGGAAGATAACTACCAATCCACTATGAGTCAAAAGAAGCAAAATTATGTAACAGCCGAGCTGCCGAGTCATCAATGATTGTGTAAGTGGCTAATGTTAAGCCAATGCCAAATATAGTAAGTTGTTAATCGTTCTCTTAATTGAAATATTACAAACCATTCTGATGTGTTTGCTAGGCTTCCTCAAGCTGTAAGTGATGCTTATTCCCTAAAATTGGATAAGAAGAATTTGAGCAGTCATTTATTTTGGTGATGGTGACGCAAGTCATATGTTTCGAATGCATGGTTGTCATCATACTATTGGGATAATATTTTGTCAAAGATGTTAGATCAAACTCAAATATATCTTTGGTGTAATCATTATGCAGATGTACAAGAACAAAAATATCACGCAATGGTTTTTATCGGTACTCGACGAAGCCCGCGCACACTAAATAAAAAATATATCGCCACGGGGCACCCTTGCTAAATAAAAAATACATTGGGCGTGCCAAATCATAAATACATCGCCACTGGGCGGGATGAAGCCCTGGGCACACCAAGTTAAAAGAAAAAATATGCCCGGTGCGTAGCACGGGCACAAATCTAGTTAATTATTATGAAGTTAAGACTCAAATGTAAAAACTTATTACTAAAATGTAAAAACTAAGGAAAACCAGCTGTGTCGTGTACACAGTTGTGGAAATAGCATAAAGAAATGAACATAGCAAATATATGGGATATATATGATGTGACATATAAATTACATACTAAACATAAACGCAATAAATTCTCACCCAGTCTTCGTAGTCTTTAGTTTGCTTTCTATTATGGTTGCCCAACATAAGTACCCAAATTAAGCGTTACATGGCTCTCCACATAGACACGGTTGTCATAACACGCATAAGTATAAGGAAGAAAAAAGGAATCCTAACATAAGGTTAGAAGATTATCCTTCCGTGCACCAAAGATGCTTGAAGATAGAAAAGACTAAGCAATATAATGATCTCCATATTTTGGACCAAAAATCACAGTAAACCAACATACCCGAGTCTTAATGTAAACTACCAAGGTTGTTTATTTCAGCTAAGTACATGAACTATATATTAACCACACCCTTTTAAAGGATGGAAAAGTACCTTAAGTTAGAACTTCGGAAAATGGGTCATTTGTCCAATTATTTTTCAAACCTAGTTCAAATGGACGAGTAAAAATTAGTATGGGTGAAATGGAAAAAAAAAATTTTTAGCAAGGATGAAAGCTGGATTCATCGACTTAAACTTAAAAATAGCAAGGATGAAGCTGGATGCATCCCGATGTAAATTAAAAAAAAAAAAGTATTTGAAAATAGGTAGGATGGAACTGTTTACATCCTGGCTATATTTATATTTTTGTCCATTTAAACAGTATCAAAATCTAGATGTCTTTTTCACCCAGGATGTGTTGATTTTGGTCTTTTTAACCGATTTTGTGTTAGAACTTCTGGGTAGACCACGTTATCCGTTTCCTCACCCTTTTTGTTCGCTGGCAGCAAAAGAACAATTCTTTTTGCAGCTGTGCATATCGAGAGCGCCACGTAAAGCTGTCCATGTTTGAAAACTGGGATTCTCAAATCAATGCCGACATGTTTTACGGATTGACCTTGTGATTTGTTAATTGTCACTAGTATGGAACCCGTGCTACGCAACGGGAACGATGGCTCTTGGCCCCCATTTGGTGAGGCGGGGCTTCGCCCCGTACCCGTCCCAGAAGGGGTCCAAAAATATCGATTATCATTTGGTGGATAAAAGTTAGAACCAAATCCACCAACTATATATTGTTTAAACTATTGGAGATTACAGAATCCTCTTCAAAAAAAATATTTTTGAAAACTTATACAAATATTTTAAATTAGTAGTTTCTTGACATTGCCAACATCAATATTATTGGTAGTAAAATGAAAAATCATTCTCACTATATAATTGTATAAAAAAAAACATTATATTGATATAAAATATATTGCTCATTGCCAAGCATATGAATTGCTTATCGTCGAAGAAGATGTAGTTAAAGAAATACATTGATATACTCTTCCGCATATAATCATCTATTTGTGTTCAGAATCAAGCAGTCAACTCAACGTCTCTTCTAGGTTCCAACTTATTGTAGTTAGGCGAATACCCTTACTCACTACATAGGTGCGATATCTGATATTAAAGAAACTGATTTATTTTTTTATTTTTTTTACAATATACTGATACAAAATAGAGACTTTGAATATTGTAAAAAATATGAAGTGCTTCCCGTCAAAGATGGTGTAATCAAACATAATCATGTATTGTTTAAAATGTTGGAGATTAAAGAAATCTCATTACAAAAAATACTTTTGAAAAACTATACGAACCTTTGAAATCACTAAGTAGTGGCAACATCAGTACTATTAGTAGTTAAATGAAAACATTGATATCTGATATTAGATACACTGGAAAATAATAGGATATTAGTATCAAATAGATTGCCAACTCTAAATAGTGCAAAGCATATGGAGTACTTCTCGACAAAGAATATGTAATCGAAGAAATGCACAAATATATTTTCCCTTCAGAAATCATATATTGGCATTTATACTCAAGCGGCCAACTCAATTGCTCTTCTATGATCCAACTTCTTGTAGTTAAATGAAAAATGACACTCACTATATAGGTATCGATTTATGGTATTAAAGACACTAACAACAAAAAACGATATTAATATCAAATAGATTGTCAGCTTTGAATAATGAAAAAACATATGAAGTGCTTCCCGTCAAAGAAGATGTAATCAAGGAAATGCACTGATATATCTTTCTTTAGAAATCACATGCTTTCTTTAACAATCAAGCGTCCAACTCAACTACTTTTCCATCCTCTAACTTCTTTTATTTAAATGAAAAATCACACTTTTTATATAGTTATATCGATATCTGACATTAGAGACACTTTACAAATACAATATCTCGTTGTAAGAATGCGAAATAAATTCTTAGCCTTCCAATTAAGATTTTAGCTATCCAACGGCCACTCATAACAAACAATGGGAGTCGTTTTTCCAATGGGTAATAACCGCACACCCAATCTGCACCTCATGTCTCCTTATAAACCATATACCACCAGGTTCCAATCGGTAAAAAAAAAAAGTTTCACTGGGCGTGATGGGGAGTATTCCCCATTTATTTATGTTGGACTTCACCTGGCTCTCGGCCTAACGGGGGTTTCATTTAGTAGTTGGTATTTTTAAATTAACAATGGGAACCAAATTCACCAATTTTAACTATTAAGTGTTGGAGATCAAAAGAATCGTCCAAATCAAAAAATATTTCAAAAATAAACATTTCCTTTTAATTAAAATTGTCTGATATATTCGAATATCATAAAACATAAACTCGACATGATAATATCATCGGGCTCTGCTATAAATATTTTTTTAATAATCACATCCAAGTTTTAAACTTCATCCTCCACTTCATTATCATTTTCATTTAACTCAAGTAATAGAGGGATGTTGTCATCGCCGTAAATTTGTTTACCAAGTCTCTCTTAGACAATATCTGGAGGTGTTCTTTGCCTGAAGTTGACATTGTTTCTACAATTTTGTCCCGATAGATATTAGTGTTAGATTTCTAAAAAACGTTGAAAGATTATGTGAACTATAGGGGGAGTTGGGCATTTATCTTCTTAATATATGTTGATACTTAAACTTAATTTCGGTTTCAGTTTATGGATTGTCATGAATTATAGAATGATCCCGTGCACTACAGGTTAAATGATTTTGGGTGAAGATGTACATTACAAATATGTATAAGCTTTGTAAATGTGAAGTTAAACATCATGTAAAGCATTCCAATAAAGAAAAATATAATATAAAGAAACTTGTGAAAAAATCATCTCCTTTGTTCTGTATAAGAATGACACGCTTCTAAATTGATTCTTTTCATCTTAAAGTTGCAGCTGTTTTACCTGTAAGTGCACCTTAGCTGTACTAATAGGAATGATCTAATTGAATTAGCAAACCTAAGAGAATGTCTAATGTGAATGCAGTTTGGACAAATCATTGATTGAAATTCCAACTTATATAGTTATGATATGAGCTGTCACTTCAACCATAAACCGTCCAACAATGTAAATGAGCATATACCGCACAAAAACCTATTTGAAAGCATATTATAAGTGAATAAAAAACACATCCATCACTCGCTATTAGTTATTTATTTCCTTGAAGGAATCATCCAGCTGACATAGAAATCATCAAACTTTAAAAGGAATAAATACCTATAAAGGTTCCCATTCATGGAGTCTCAAACGAAGAAAAGCTTCCACTAATTTCACTATGTTGGCCCAATTTGTATAAATATACACCAATTCAAATTTGGAGTTTTAACGATTCCCAGTTGAGTTTAAAGATCACTTATGTACACTTTGAAACTAAGGATTTTCTATCTTATGGTACGTAAATAAAAAAAACTTTATTTTGATTATCTAAGAGCTAAGTCTGTTATTAATACTCCTATTAAATCGTTATTGTAAAAGGTTACTGATATTGCAATATTGTTTGATCTTTATCAATTATGATTAAAGCACATGCGAAAGTCAACATAATTTAATAGGTGTTGATGGGTGAAAACTACTCCTGCTGAATTTGGTAATTTGGGGTGTGATGAGGAATGAATTTAAACCCACAACAAATGCACTGCGCGGTGAGTGCTTGTAGATTCGAGAGATCAATCTGTGCAAGTCCGGCCTAAACCAAGAAATGGCCGTTCCAGACTTGTTTCGGTCACAAAGTGAAGGAGATGGGGTTGATCTTAGGGAGGGAAGCGAAGAAGGTGTTGAGATTGTGAAGGTGTTGGCTTGCTTATGACTTGTAACAGAAATATGAGCAAGCTTACGGTTGATGCAAGCAAGCTCTGGGTGTTTGAATACGATGTTGTATTAACACTTGGTTTCTGTCGACTGAACTTGTGTTGTTACATTTGTCTTCTCTTTGAAATAGGGCGGAGAACCTATTTATACAAGTCATTGAGCCTTATTCACGTCTCTCGTGGGAAGTGGAGGAAGTGGAGTGATGGAGTAGTGGAGTTGTGTGTCGGTAGCATACGACCGGTCTTGCCCACTTCTCCGGTTCATCTCTAACCGTCCATGACTTCCTAACACGTTCTTGTAATGGCGCGTTGCACGCCGCACGCCGTAAACCGCCGACCAATACCCCAGTATGTATCCCCAGTTTGTGACATGATTGATGTCTGGAATGTGGATCGTGGATCCACGGAAGATAGCATGTAATGCTGAATTGAATAAATGCGTTATTCAGAAAGTCGATACTTGTGAAGTATCGTGTGTATTTCATGCAGTCTTTGCATTGTGGTGTGGTAAAGTGATGGGTAATGACTCCTCACTAACCAAATAACTCCTGACCCGGGTTGTATAACCAAGCTGGTGAAGTCGGACGGATGAGATGATGTTTGAGACACTCATCTGCGACCGTTGATGAAATTAGGGTTTTTTAAGAGGTGCGCAAGCATCACTCTTCAGCTTGGTCGAAACCAAGCATGGGAAGGATTTTGGAGAGGACCGGCCATACATGCGTGTTGACGGCATGATGGTGTAGGCGCCTGTATTCCGTTCCCTCATGAAAGCGCGATCTGGGCAACTCAATTTGACCGGTAAAGAGGAGTGGTCGAGATCGGTTTGCCGCAGAAATCCCTTGCCGCAAAGGAGTTGGAAACCGGCGTGATATCCCTAGTTTGGGCACGCGTTTCGAGGCGACCAACATTGGTCGGTCTTGGTCGATCATACTACCGTGTAGGTGGTAGGTTGGTGTTCACACCTATACCTGATTATCCCATGAAAACGTGATCTAAGCCACTCAAATCATCCGGTGAAGTTGAGCGGTCGAGATTAGTTTAGGATTTGGGAGTGTAACCGCACGAGTTTGGGCGTGCGTTTTGGGTTGGCCGGAATGATGTGCCTTGGCCGACCGCAAGAGGAGGTAGATGGGCCCACGGTGGTCATGCTTTGGTATGACCGGCCTTGGTTAATCCAATCTGTGACCCTCCATTCGTCCGGGAGAAGACGCGTGATGACTTGAAACCCTAATTTTAGCTTTCAAAGCCGCGCGACCATGCTCTTTTGGGCGGACGAATTTGCTGTAACCAACCATGGTTGGCTTTGACCGATAGGTCAAGTGTGTAAACGGCCACGCGGTGATTGTGTTGACATGCTCTGGGCCCTTTGAGTCTACATCTGCACCCTCCATCTATGCCTGCGAAGATGGGCGGTTGAGACCGTTTTGCGGCACATGTAATATGCCGCAAACCCTAATTTAGGGTTTTCCGTCCATAATGCTTGGTATGGACGGTTTCTTGGCAAGCGAAGGCCAATGGTCGACCATGCGGGGTCGGTTGTGTGTATTCCATACCGCTTGGGGGTGATAGAATTGATCCGTGGTCATCCAATCATGCTTGTGGAGTTGGATGATCGCGATCGTCATATTTGGCAAGCTAAGGCCGTGTATATTCCATACCGCTTGGGGGTGATGGAATTGATCTGTGGTCATCCAATCATGCTTGTGGAGTTGGATGATGCGATCGAATCATATCCGAGACCGATACTGATCAAGTCCGGATGCTCAATCGAGCTAGTATAACCCACCGAGAGGGGGCTCAATCGGGCTAGTATAACACACCGAGAGGGCTCGGGCTAGTATAACACACCGAGAATCAGCCTGTACGGGTATTTCGTACATGGATTCATTATAGTGCTTGGAGGTTCGTGTTACTCTTACAGAGTAACACGCGATCGTCATGCCACACCGATAATGGGTACAGAAATACAAGGCGATATGAAATTCACGAGAAGGGATTGTTGCTACATGCTCCATCCTGGAGGAATTTCATGTATTCACGAGAATGGGATTGTTGCTACATGCTCCATTCTTGGTGAATTAAGTGAGGAGTATCCGTCACTTATAAACGGCTTTATCTTTTACAAGATGTCGGCCATGATTTTTCCGGTTTTACAAATTTAACCTTAAACGAAAATCCACCATCAACATTAAGTCCCCCGCCTAGCACATAATGGTTACATCATTGTGTGGTAGGCATGAGATGGTGACATGCATACGTGAGAAAGACAGGATAAAAGGGGTTTACCCGGAAGAGTGTTGGCCGACCGCTAGTTTTCCACGCCCGTCATGCTTGTATGGAATCCTTGGTGGGGCCGGTTTCTTTCTTTGGGTATTTGAATCAGAAGAGGAAACCAAACAAAAGAGGAATCCTTGTTCTATTGGGATTCTTCTAATCTTTGTCTATAAAAGAAGCCAAACCCCTTTTCTTTTCTCACGAATTTTCTTTTATTATTCAGCAAGTTCCCGTGTGATCCTGTTGCCGTCGCCAAACGTTGCCGCTGGAGCCGCCACCGATCGTTGCTGCCGAAGTCGTTGCCGGAAACCGCCGTCCATTGCCGGAGCTGCCGTCCGTCCAAGGTAAGTTTCGCACCCCCTTTTTTTTTTTTTTTTAAACGGTGAAACCCTAGTTTGTTTAGGTAAACACCTTTTGTAAGACATGTGCATGCTTAGCTTTTTCCACCATTCGGCTTGAACCCCGTAGACACGATTCCCATGAATAAAGAAAATCGTGTTATGATGCATGCGGATGAATGAATGCGGGCCCGCCGTGTATGCCGGAACATGGGTCTTATTCACATATGCTCGGCTGAAATTTACACCGAACTTGAAACTTGTACCGGACTTGAAACCAATACCAGACTGACTTGAAAGTTATACCGGAGAACTTGAAATTAATACGTTATGATGCATGCGGATGAATGAATGCGGGCCCGCCGTGTATGCCGGAACATGGGTCTTATTCACATATGCTCGGCTGAAATTTACACCGAACTTGAAACTTGTACCGGACTTGAAACCAATACCAGACTGACTTGAAAGTTATACCGGAGAACTTGAAATTAATACCAGACCGAATCTTGTATGATGTTTGGACCGGCCATTGTGTGAGTTGTGTCTTGCCGTGTGTGACTACACTTCTCATATGCTTTCATACAAGTTCTAACTCCTTCTTTTATCTCATTGCGGTAGAAAGAAGAGAACTCCTATCAACATGTCTTCTGAAGATAATGTTGGTGCTAAGTCAGGAAGTGTTGACAGTTTCAAGGATATGCCGAACATCAATGATGAGTTGTTCACCTCGTCTTTTCCAAATAATAGGAAACATCCTTCTCATAAGATAGTCTTGCTTTCCGATTCAGAAAATATGGATGCTGATCCATTCTCTTCTTCCGCACTTGTGATGAGGTTTTGTCTCCAGAGGAATGAATATCCGCCTTCTCCTATTGACTTCAAGGTTTGCCATGCTCCACTGGGTTCTTATGAAGGATGGATGAGACGCATGTTGAGTAATAAGGGCATTAAGGAAAATTTGACCAAAGCACAAATTCTCGATGCGGTCATGGCATCTGCTACCCTCGAAATTAGGAAAGACACCGCGGGCTTGATCACCTTCATTTCTCGGTGGCGTATTTGTACTCACACAGCCATATCTAGATGGGGAGAGATGACTATTACTTTGGAGAGTGTAGCCGCATTAATGAACCCGCTGTTGCTTAAGTCTTTTTACGAGCTCTCTGATGCGGAACAAAGTAATTATGATGCTATACTTCAAAAGGCGGAGGAATTCGAGAGTCTGGACAAGGAGGAGAGAAAGGATGCGAGATGCTTTTATACTTGGTGGGTTTCGGAGTGGTATTCTGCAGACCCGAGTTGAATCAAGAGCTCGGCGTGATTGCGTTCTGTCTTTATGGCTATCCGGGGATGTATTTGATGATGGTTCGGGAAGAAGACCATAAGAGGTGAGCTTGTTAAGATTGCTATAAAGCGGGCGCAGGGGTGAAGTTCTTCCTCTAGGTGCATTGTTCCTTGGATCGTTTGTATTCTCATCTCGGACGCTTTAGTAATGGATATGCACGTTTCTAACGGTACAAGAAGGTGGAGTCGCACGTTCACTTCGCTTTTCTTCGAGCGCTCTTATGGGAACACTTCAGAAGTTATGCTCCTACTCCTGCACCTTCACTCGTTAACTTGTACGGCGGCTCGAGAATACTCCGATGGAATAAGAAGCGTCCTAAAGCCGGTGCGAGACTTGTGGAGGCATTTGACAATATTTCTTCCGTAGATTTTCGCCCATGGGGGCGATTCACTCTTCCATCGTTCGGCCAAAGACCTTTGCTTGACGATCCCGGCGTTGTGTTTGCGTACCGATGTCAAGACCATGAGATCTGGGGAAATTATTTACCAAGCGCAGCGCATCCCAGATACGTCCCGTCTCTATTCGACGGAGAATTTTACTCGTGACTCAGTACAACATTGACTTGGGCTGCTCGCGATGGGATTTGATCGGGGTGTCCCATTTATCCGTCCACTAGGGGCTCCTAAGAATTCCTTCCACAAATTCTTAACGCCAATGTGTTCTTAGACCGGGTGAGCCTTCCCTTCGGCCTATTGGGAGAAACCCGGTGGTGGTGGCCGAAGCAGTATAAAGAATTTTGGGGGAAACAACTGTCGATCTTCCGAAATTTTCGAAGAGTGTTGTGACGAATTCCCGTAGTGAGCCATCTTCCGACGTCTTGACCAAGCATTTCCGGTTGAAGCCACTTCCATCCAAACGGACAAGAGCCGAGGATTGCAGTCCCCAAGTAGGAGAGAGACCTAAGAGGCAAGCATGCGGTCCTAATCCTCAATTCTTCTAATATGCGGTATTTAAACCTCCTCCCATCGGTTCTTTCATTTCTCCAGTGTAAGTTCTTCTAAAACGATCCTTGTTTTGAACCAGGGAATTCCGAAAGATAATGCCTTCACAAGGTTGGCACGTATCCAAAACGGGAAGGCCGGCGGTACTGGTCATCATGCTGAGAAGTCTGCGGTATGGAACTTCATCCTGAGAAGTCTGGCGGTGCGGACCTTCATGCTGAGAAGTCTGACGGCATGGAACTTCATCTTTGAGAAGTCGACGGTATGGAACTTCATCTTTGAGAAGTCTAGCGGTGCCGACCTTCACGCCGAGAAGTCTGGCGGTGCGAACCTTCATCTTTGAGAAGTCCTGAGAAACCGCTCCTTTTCGACAATGACAGAGATGATGCAAGCTCGGTTGAACAAGGCGCTTCCCTTAATGATCTTGTCGACGGGGTCGTGATGGAAATCGGACCCGAGTGAAATAGATGCGGAAGGAATGCAAGAGAGACGGTGCCTGCTGTAGTTGAGACGGCTCCCCTTGACATCCATTCTGAACAGGCTCCGGACCGTATGGCTATTGTGGTGACTTCTTCTGAAAGGCCTCCTGCAACTGACAAGACTCCCGCGGTCGCCGAATTGCCGGTGATGCAGCCTGGGGCTTTGTTCGATCCTCCTTTCTTGTCCCTTATCCGGGTCACGTGTTGGTTGGTGGATTCAAGCGTGCCGGTCCAGTTCAAAGAGTTGTACACAGCGATATGGGAGAAGCACGGTCACATTGCTACCACCACGAAACTCAAAAGCCGTCTTGCGTTGGTCAACCGCGTCCAAGAAGCTTTATCTACTATTCAAGGGATGAGCATCGCATTGGTGAAACATTTTACGAGGAGATGGTTGAAGACTGGAAGTGCCATCGAGACGTGTTTGCGCGATCGGCTTCAATGCTCCTTGGTTCTTCGAAAGGTTCTCCAAGATTCGGGAGCTCCGAAATTACAAGATGAAGTCCCTTCCGTTGGATCGTGTTGCTCGCCAGGAAGAAGAGGTTGAGAGGCTGTCTAAGGAACTGGAGCTGAAGCAGGCTGTGCTTCAAGGGATGAAAGTCTATCTTGCCCAGAAGGACGAGTTGCTGCTGAAGGACTTTCCTTGAAGTATTCGTGCTATACACTTGCCTCTTCTTTTAGATGTTTTTCTTTTTTGAGTGATAGTGAGGATTTCTTTTCGTAGTTTGATTTCTGGTTTTGAGTAGGTAATTGAACTGGTTTGTTTTGAGATAGTTTTGTGAACAACCTTTTGAAAGGGATTATGTTAAATGAAATTTGCATCTTGGTCATGAATGATTGCGCATGAAATTGCAAATGTTATGTAAAAGGGAGGTACGAATGAAAACAAAACATGGCGTTTGATCACTGAGCCTCTTTTTCCACATGTGGATGCCAAGTCCCCAGTGAATTCTAAACTATCTCTTGTAAAGTTGTTGAGTAAAACTTACTTGCTTTTGAAGCCTCACTATATTAAACCGGAGTAGCTTCTCTAAGAAAATCCTCCGCAAGCTATCTTTCTGAACTGAGTTTTTTTTGAACAATGCGCTTCAAAGCGTTGCATTCACTGGTGGGGTGATGAAGGAACCGGTGGTAATGACAGTACCTCGGGTCCATTACTTCTTGATCAGTAGGCGGACACCATACCGGGGGTAACTCCACCTCTCCATTTCGTATCCACGTCTCCAGTAGCTCCAGAATCTTCTTCATTGGGAAGGGAAAGTGTAAGTACCTTGAGTCTGGCAGTGGGCGTTGTGATGTCTCTCCGTGGCTTTGATGTGGAACAGGAGGAGATGAAGTTGGAAGATTCGCGAGTGCCATCACATCTGCGGATCGTTTGTCTAGGCGGAGGGATGTGGAAGATGTCGCAATGTCACTCTTTGAGTGACCGAATTGAACGTTCCCATCCTCTGTATTCAGGCATTTTCTGATTGATTTCCCCTTCCTCAAGCATCTCTTCAGTCGGTTGAAAAGTCGACGCGGATTGGACAGTCTTCCGGGCTCCGGCAAGAGTTTTGAGATATAAATCCTCTAGCAGGGCTCCATAGGCTGCAGTCTCCCTTTCTTTATCTGGCAGGCATGGTAGTATTCCGGATAAGTTTTTTCCTCTGTAGAGTTGCCTCGAGTCTTCGTCGTCAGCTGGACCATGTTGTCCGTCTCTCCTGAGTCCCCTGTGATAACGTGCTCTTTCTGCGTTTCCACCGGTAAAGGTGTGACTCCTGACTGAGGATCCAGCGTTTCTTGCACTGTTTGAGTAGACGCCTGCCAACCCTTCTTGTAATTGTGCTGCTATATCATTCAAAAGGCGAAATGTCTCGCTTTGCCTTCTGGTGATACCGGCTTGATTTGCCAAGACATCCTCCAAAGATTCTAGCTATGCTTCTCATGATATCTCGAACCACTGTGGACTCCGATGAGGATACATCGTGAGACGAAAACCGAAAACCGAAGAATTGAGAATTCGATTTTTTTTTTTTTTGTAACCGATAGATCAACCTCCCACTGTGGTCGCCAATTGTTGATGGGTGAAAACTACTCCTGCTGAATTTGGTAATTTGGGGTGTGATGAGGAATGAATTTAAACCCACAACAAATGCACTTTGCAAGGTGAGTGCTTGTAGATTCGAGAGATCAATACATGTGCAAGTCCGGCCTAAACCAAGAAATGGCCGTTCCGGACTTGTTTTTCGGTCACAAAGTGAAGGAGATGGGGTTGATCTTAGGGAGGAAGCGAAGAAGGTGTTGAGATTGTGAAGGTGTTGGCTTGCTTATGACTTGTAAAAATATGAGCAAGCTTACGGTTGATGCAAGCAAGCTCCGGGTGTTTGAATACGATGTTGTATTAACACTTGGTTTTACGTCGATTTGAACTTGTGTTGTTCTGTTGTCTTCTCTTTGAAATAGGGCGGAGAACCTATTTATACAAGTCATTGAGCCTTATTCACGTCTCTCGTGGGAAGTGGAGGAAGTGGAGTGATGGAGTAGTGGAGTTGTGTGTCGGTAGCATACGACCGGTCTTGCCCACTTCTCCAGTTCATCTCTAACCGTCCATGACTTCCTAACACGTTCTTGTAATGGCGCGTTGCACGCTGCACGCTGTAAACCGCTTGAGACCAATACCCGATATGTATCCCCCAGTTTGTGACATGATTGATATGCCGGAATGTGGATCGTGGATCCACGGAAGATAGCATGTAATGCTTTGAATTGAATAACTGCGTTATTCGGAAAGTCGATACTTGTGAAGTATCGTGTGTATTTCATGCGAGTGCGCATTGTGGTGTGGTAAAGTGATGGGTAATGACTCCTCACTAACCAAATAACTCGACCGGGGTTGTATAACCAAAGCTGGTGAAGTCGGACGGATGAGATGATGTTTGAGACACTCATCTGCGACCGTTGATGAAATTAGGGTTTTTTAAAGAGGTGCGCAAGCATCACTCTTCAGCTTGGTCGAAACCAAGCATGGGAAGGATTTTGGAGAGGACCGGCCATACATGCGTGTTGACGGCATGATGGTGTAGGCGCCTGTATTCCGTTCCCTCATGAAAGCGCGATCTGGGCCACTCAATTTGACCGGTAAAGAGGAGTGGTCGAGATCGGTTTGCCGCAAATCCCTTGCCGCAAAGGAGTTGGAAACCTACGTGATATCCCTAGTTTGGGCACGCGTTTGAGGCGACCAACATTGGTCGGTCTTGGTCGATCATACTACCGTGTAGGTGGTAGGTTGGTGTTCACACCTATACCTGATTATCCCATGAAAACGTGATCTAAGCCACTCAAATCATCCGGTGAAGTTGAGCGGTCGAGATTAGTTTAGGATTTGGGAGTGTAACCGCACGAGTTTGGGCGTGCGTTTTGGGTTGGCCGGGAATGATGTGCCTTGGCCGACCGCAAGAGGAGGTAGATGGGCCCACAGTGGTCATGCTGGTATGACCGGCCTTGGTTAATCCAATCTGTGACCCTCCATTCGTACCGGAGAAGATGGACGCGCGTGATGACTTGAAACCCTAATTTTAGCTTTCAAAGCCGCGCGACCATGCTCTTTTTTAGCGGACCAATTTCTTTGTAACCAACCATGGTTGGCTTTGACCGATAGGTCAAGTGTGTAGACGGCCACGCGGTGATCGTGTTGACATGCTCTGGGCCCTTTGAGTCTACATCTGCACCCTCCATCTATGCCTGCGAAGATGGGCGGTTGAGACCGTTTTGCGGCACATGTACTATGCTGCAAACCCTAATTTAGGGTTTTCCGTCCATAATGCTTGGTATGGACGGTTTCTTGGCAAGCGAAGGCCAATGGTCGACCATGCGGGGGTCGGTTGTGTGTATTCCATACCTGCTTGGGGGTGATAGAATTGATCTGTGGTCATCCAATCATGCTTGTGGAGTTGGATGACTGCGATCAGGTCATATTTGGCAAGCTAAGGCCGTGTATATTCCATACCTGCTTGGGGGTGATGGAATTGATATGTGGTCATCCAATCATGCTTGTGGAGTTGGATGACTGCGATCAGATCATATCCGGAGACTGATACAGTCAAGTCCGGATGCTCAATCGGGCTAGTATAACACACCGAGAGGGGCTCAATCGGGCTAGTATAACACACCGAGAGGGCTCGGGCTAGTATAACACACCGAGAATCGGCTGTACGGGTATTTCGTACATGGATTCATTATAGTGCTTGGAGGTTCGTGTTACTCAGTAAGAGTAACACTCAGTCGTCATGCCACACTGATAATGGGTACAGGAAATACAAGGCTGATATGAAATTCACAGGAAGGGATTGTTGCTACATGCTCCATCCTGGAGGAATTTCATGTATTCACAGAATGGGATTGTTGCTACATGCTCCATTCTTGGTGAATTAAGTGAGGAGTATCCGTCACTTATAAACGGCTTTATCTTTTACAAGATGTCAGCGCATGATTTTCTGGTTTTACAAATTTAACCTTAAACGAAAATCCACCATCAACAATAGGGTAAAAACTAATAAGAAAAAATAAAGAAAATGATCCTACTTGTAATATGAATGTCAAGTTCATGCAAGTAATTAAAGCATGTGCCACGACAGGGTCAGACCTCGAAGAAGGAAGCACCCCTTTATCTACAACATTACAAAGTGAAATGAGATCCACAAAAAAGAAAGGATAAATTGAAAAAAAAAAATGCAATGCTAACGTTTTCTAAATAAAGTTACACTATTAATTTTTATTGAAATATGTTACATGCCATCCAAAATCCATTAATACCTACTTCTATTGACGTAATCCTCCTCCTTTATTGTGCTCATGTACTGATCTATGAATGAAAAAGTATATGTTTTTGAGAATCTACTTTCACTTTTCGCATAATTCACACATATTTACCTATTTAAAATTTAAAATAGCTGATAATTATAAAAATTATATGGCGTCACACTACGCTGACAACGAAAAAGCATACGGTGCGCCTTATCCATAAAGAAAACAACACACATAGCCAATCTCTGTCGGTTACGAATTTAGACATCCTCCCCTACAAAATCAAAATTAGTAAAATGGATATAAGACGAAAATCCATAACCCTGTGAAAATAAACAAAAAAGAAATGAACAAACCCCAATTCCCAAAAACAATTGGTCCAAAAATTATGATAAGGAACCAAACCCTTATTTATGTCTTGTTTGAATTGAGAAACTATTACTGACAAAACGGGGAAAACAGTTAGAAATGGAGTGAATAAGTAAAAAATAAGAACATCCTGGAGAAACTAAAAGAACATCGAAAATCCAGATAAAACATAGAAAAGGAGTTTAACAAATTGATAAAGAAGAGAAAATAAGACATGATAGAATGATTTCACCAGGTAAATTTTTCCGCCAAAAACGACGTCAGGATCTCCAACCACATCTGTAACAGAAATAAAAACCATAAACATTAGTGGTACAAATCACCAAAAAACTTAAAAGAAGGGAAGACCAATTTTGCCTACATATAAACATTATATATTTTTAAATTTGTACTTGCTTGTAATAAAGAAAAAATTATTTAGTGCTACTTATACTTTTACACACTTGACTAATGCAATTGTTGTAATTACTTTTTATAAGTCAATTCATTACTTTTGTTATAAATTGTTCCCGAAGAAAACAACAACCTAGGAATGCAAATAAATTGGTCTTCATATATTTAAATTGATAAAGAAAAAAATTTGCCTGAGAAAATAACAACCTAAGAAGACCAATTTTGCCTACATATAAACATCATATATTTAAATTTTGTACTTGCTTGTTATAAAGAAAAAATTGATAAGAGAAAGAAAAAAACAACAACCTAGGAATGCAAATAAATTGTGACACTTGAATAAGTGTACATACCATCGGAATCAACTACCATTGCTCCCTCTTTGTTGTGATTTTCTTCAAAAGTCATAGTCGATATCTTCTGTGCGTTACTTCTTTTTTCACAGAAACTGAAAGCACGTGGTTTATGTAGGAATGAAGATTGATTTGCATCCTTTATATAAATGATGGAAACTTGGTTCCAAAGAAAATCTTTAAAACTGTTATGGAATTAATTATAGTTATATGGCGTGCTATAAAGAAAATAGGGATAAAAAATGATTTGCATCCTTTATTAACCATTGGCTTTGTTTTTATTAGTAAATTATCGGTATTAATAGAACTTGTTAGATTGTGTTGAGGTAAATAATTATATTTTCTTTCTATATTAATGAAAAATTGTTAACATAAATATAAATATTAATTTAAATATTACTTAATATAGTAATTTTTATATTTTGTTAGTTTTTTCTTTTTTAGATATTTATCATCAATACTAAAAATTAATATAGTTATTTATATATTTTTTTTCCTTTTAAAATATTCAAAAAATATAAATCTTTTTTTATTCCGTAAATATGTTATTTTTTTTATAATTGATTATTTTTCTAAATTGAAGATAGTTTATAATAATTACACGATTTTTTTTTTTTATTTTAGTCATAATTGTATGTAATTAATATAGTATTTTTTCTATTTTATGGATCTTTTACAATAATTACATGAAATTATAAAAGGATATTTTAGAACACGAAATTGGGGGATATAAAAAGGAATTGGGGGATATTGATTACTTCTCCCAACCCATGGTGTCTGCTAAGGGGTGACTGTTGGGTAGGAAAATACTAAAATACCCTTCCCTCAAAATAAAAATTAAAAAACTTAAAATTAAAAAACAAAATCATATCCCCCATTTCCATCTCCACTTCTTACTAATCTTTTTAGGGTTAAAACTTTGAAATCCAAATGTTCCCCATTCTCTTTCAAATTCTAAATTTTCCCCATTTCCTTTCAAATTCTCTTCTCCTTCTCTGCCGGAAGTGATGAAGACCATGTCGGAAATGATAAAGAACATGCCGGAAATGATGAAGACCACGCCGGAAGTGATGAAGACCATGCCGGAAGTGATGAAGAACATGCCAGAATTGATGTAATTCAATGCCGGAACTAAATTCCGTCATCGATATAATCTATCAATGACGGTAGTCAAGTGAAAAAAATCAATTTTCTGAATACTTTTCATCATGTGCCGGCATTGAAATTTAGGATGAAGACCACACCGGAAATGAGTTCCGGCATGGTTATTTAGGATGAAGACCACGTCGGAAGTGATGAAGAACATGTCGGAAATGATGAAAACCATGTCGGAAGTGATGAAATTCAATGTCGGAACTAAATGCCGGCATGCTCGATATAAATCTATCAATGCCGGTAGTTAAGTGAAAAAAAAATCAGTTTTCTGGATACTTTTATTCTTGTTCCGGCATAGAAATTTAAGCAAAAACCATGCCGGAAGTAGTTCAGGCATGCTCGAAAATCAGATAACTGTGCCGGAAGTAGACTGATTAAAACCTGAAAAAATAGGTTTTAAAGATCAAAACTTGAAAAATTTTGTGGCAAACAATTTATGAAAAAATAGGTTCCGGCTACACCCCCGCCCCCTGATGTGACTCAATAATGTTGTAGAAAGTGGTAGTAGGGTTGTCGTTCACTCGGACTTGATGAAATCGATCTTAGGATTTAATAAAGAAAACTAATAAAAATACGTAATATATACACAATTTATGTCACAAGATGGAGAGAGTTCTTTGGGATTGATTCCGCCAAACTCATAACAAAAGGTTCAAATATTAATTCTTTTAACAATTATAGCTCAACAAATAAAAACATGGACTCTTATTTTTGCCAAGGTTGATTCTCAAAATATTAGTTATAAATCGTAAGCATGGGACATCAAACATTTAAGCAAGCATGACCCATCTAATAAAATAATAACTAATTTAATGAAATCATAATTTAATTTTTAATCAGTGCAAAAGTCATAAAAAGAATTAATTAAAATTACCCATGTATGAAATTCGTCTTCCTCCGTCGTCCCAGTGATGGGTTCTAGCTCATCATGTTGAAAACACGCTCAAAATCCATTTTTATTGCTCAAAGGAGGTGTACAAATGATGAAAACGGAGAAAATGATGAAAATCGGGTGTTTGCAACGTTTATAAGTGTTGAAAACATTGTTACAAAGAACGATAAAGATGAAATGATGTTGTTGTTTTAAGACTGCCCTATAAACTACGACCCACGCCTGTGAGTCTTTTCTTCTGTAGCGAAAACGACAGTCTTTGGTTGTCTGTTCTTCGTGTTCTTGAGGTGTAGCAGCAGCAGCAATGGTGTTCTCTGGAACTTGATTCTCCGGCTCTATTGAAGATCTATACCTCTCCCTAACTCTCCATAACTCTCCATTACTCCCAGGAATCATTTATATACCCAACAGTCAAGAAATATTTCGAATGAATGCTCATAATCTTCTCACAAGAATAATGTCATTAAACTCGGGAATATTTTCTTTATTCTCACGTGATTAAGGAGTTGTCTTATTCATCCCAAAACTTTCCATCCGACATCAAAATCCTAAGAGAATATCCTCTCTTCAATCATACGTAACTTCCTACTATGACTCAGAGAATCAAATCAATTAAACCCGAGAATATTTTCCTTGCCCTGTTTTGGATAAACACCCAAATATACGATGATTTGATTCCTGTTTTAACTACTCCATGCGTCTGCAACTGCTGAAACACTCCATATACGTTGTTGCCTCTTTCTGTTGGAGTCAAACACTCACAGAACACACGTTACCACACGCAATTCTTCCAAAAATATCTCAGAGTATAACCGAGAATATATTCTGTAGGATTCAAATATCGCACAACATATTTTCTTAGCGTGCGAGATTCAATTATTTTCTTAACTCGCGAGAGTGTCTCGAGAGAAGGTAGCAAGGCTCGAGAGAGTGTCTCGAGAGAAGGTAGCAAGACTCGCGAGGGTGTCTCGAGAGAAGGTAGCAAGACTCGCGAGAGTGTCTCGAGAGAAGGTAGCAAGACTCGAGAGAGTGTCTCGAGAGAAGGTAGCGAGAGCCTGCGAAATCATTAAAGGGCTCGCGAGAATGTCTCGAGAGAAGGTAGCGGGAGCCTGCGAATCATCAAAGAGCTCGCGAGAATATGGGCTGTATGTGAGCTGTCATCCATTATGTAAACACCTATATAAAGAGGAGAGCAGGAGAGAGAAAAGGAGGGATAATTTTGGGGGAGACACATTTGGAGGGGGACACTTTTAGGAGGAGAGAGATATTTTTAGAGAGAGATTTATTTTATCATCTTCTTCCCCAAATAATTAGATCTAGAGCTCTAGAAAATATCCATTAATGGAGATTCTCAATGTAATTCAAATGTAACCTCAACAATCATAGTGAGAACCGTGGATGTAGATCACATTGATCGAACCACGTAAAAAATCTTATGTGTCTATTTAAATTTCTAGCACTTATATTTGAAATTTAGGTGATTAATATGATTTAGATCTACAAAATATAGTGAGGGGTGTAGTGTGGGAAATCCCGCAACTACATATGCGCTAGAAACAGGGACTTACCTTGATTGGTTTCAGAAATTTTGATGAAGATCACATCTTACTGTATGTTTGAGTTCCAAGGGCAAATATGGGAATTTCGGGAAGATTTTTACATTTTGAGGCAAAAAAAACAGAGATACAAAGGTGAAAAGATTTCGTCAACGAACAAACCAGGAGATAAAGATATCGAAGGACAGATCTACAAAGTGACATCAGAAATCAGTTTCAAAGGGAGGAATCAACTTTCTATTTCTTTAATTTTGTTCATAAGAATTTATATTTGCGATGCAGAACTTTTCCTTGAGCAGCTGATGTCATCAATAGCAAACATGGGTCCAAATAGTCTCGTTGGGAGCCGAAGTTGATTAGATCTATCATGAGTTAAAGGAGAATTTAATTTGCAAAACGTCATGGAACTTGTCATTTTGTCAGTAATTTTGCTAAAAGACCATCTTTGTCACCAACGTTACTATCACTCATGGGTCGGTTGAATTGAGTCCCCGAGACTGCGAAGTGTAACATAAAAATTAATGAAACTCATTGACAGTAACTTCGTTGACAACTTTGTCAAAAACAACTCCAACGATAGCTCATCATATCATCAAAGAATCAGCGAAGAGATATGAGAAATAGCAAAGAAGTGGAAGTTTTAGAAGAAACCACTTTATAGAAGGGGAGTCCTAATTCGTCATCGACATTAATTAGTGAACAGCAGCGGGGACACCTCGTCGATCAAAGAAACTTGACAAGGCCACTACAATCACATCTAACTTCGCCAAAGCATCACCAGAAATGACGAACTCATAGCCAGACAAGGAACTTTCTTCGCAACATTTATCTTGCGAACGCTCGCAACAGATATTCGTTTACTTCGTTACTTCATTTCAGTGCAAGGAGAGGCATCAGGCGAATTCTGAACAACACTTCAAAATAAACTAGTAACACGTACTAGGGACGCGGGGAAATTTCTTGGAATGACCAGCCACGGGCGAAGAAAGAAATCCACTTTGCTGGAAGATTATAACATCAGAAGACAGGAGGCAACATCAAGAGTGAATACATTGTTAAGAAATCCATTTGCATGCAGTTTAACTAACGACTCATAAGCAGGAGAGAAAAAGAAGACGAAATTCTGCGAATTTACCTCGCAACAACAAGTTACCTCGCAACAACAAGCTTAGTTCGCCAGGATTATTATTACATCGCAGCAACGAGACCAACTCGTCAAAGTATATCATCAACAACAAGGTACAACCTACCAGGAAAAGGAGTTAGTTAATGATTCGCAGAAATCACTTCATCAACCGGATGAGAGTAGGCAATTCCAACGAAGACAAAGGTCATTTGTCTTCAAAGTCACTATCTACGAACAACCTGTATAAAACAAACTTCAGTTAACCTCAGTAACTCATCTCATCAGCCAACCAATTTAGGATCCGCAAGAACGAAAACCAAGCAACACAATGATTTAGCCCGCATAAGAAATAAACCACCAAGTACAGGAGGAAGCATCAAACCATATAGGAGCATAAACTGAAAGATCTCGTAAAGTGAAGACAAGCTATCAGCAAAGCAAGGAAATGAACGTATACAGCTCCAATGAAAATAACAACAAGAATTAAATGAAGAATAAACAATTAGCCACGATCAAAGAAATTTAAAGAAAAGAAGAATGACAAAGCAGTTATATTACTTCATCAACAAACGAATCCAGCCAGTTGCAGAAGCAATCAACGGAGGAAGAAGAAGTATGCAAATTTTACTTCGCATAGGGCATTAACCGGAATCAAATTTGACAGAGATAATGTACTTCGCAATGAGGAAAGTTGGCTAACAGTGTACTAACTCAAACCAGCGAACAATCCTTAGAAACATGAAGCAGTGAATCAGCTTGCTACACTTTCATCCAATCTGCGAGATCATTTCTAATCAATATCTAACGAGTAACATTTGCATCTATCCAGTCAACCAATACACTCAAATAGAACAAATTAGAAGGAGGGCATGACATTCTCATGACAAAGAACAAGTGCAACGAGTCGGTTACCTCAGTGAACGATCACCCATAACTCTGTACTTACCCAGCAACGCAGTGAAGGTGAAGGTGTTCAAGCCGGAAACACATAGCTGCCTCAAACCAGTCAATGGAAGAAAGTTGCAGAAAACGGCATAGAAGATAAAAAAGATCGAAAGATTACTAAGAGAGTAAACTCCATTTTCTCGTCAATGATCATAAAAAGGGAAAACCCGGTGGCGAGGTCCGAGGAAAGTTCATCGCTTAACTATCCAACTAACACCGGTGAAGGTAATTGAAAACCGAAGAAATCCTCTCAAAGACTCACCAGACTACTAAAGCACAACAAGAATTAATTCTTTCCAATAATACATAGAAAGATATCAAGAATTTTATAGCTTTGGGAGCACATAAGAAAACGACAAAGAAAAAGAGACAGATCACAAAGGCGAGAAGCTCGCAATGTACTCATATACAAACTAAATAAGTTAGCGGGGAGAAGAAGTAATAATAAGACGAAAATATGGCTTGCTTTCAAAAAACGACATCCGATACTGATGGTCGAGAACGTAGGAAATGAGTTCAATATCACGGGTTCGAATCCCTCATCAAGCTTCATTTTTGCACATTTTTGAAATAATAAAGATGAAGAAACGCAATAAAGTTACAGCAGTGTGCGTTTATTTCGCATACAGCGAGTGGCACAGATGGTTAGAGAGGGGGCATGCAAACTAGAGGTCGCGAGTTCGAGTCTTCTCCTTCGCACATAATTTTTTGGTTTGCAAATGATATTTTTTGGTTTGCAAATGATTATATTGCGAACATTTGCTGCATAAACATACACTACGCAAATGATTGCTTCACACAAATTTTCTTCACGAAAGTCATCTTCGTGAATATACTTAAGAGAACAAGAAAAGAAGAACTTTGCCAAGCTTTGTTTGTAGATTTCCTAATCTCGCAAAGAAGAAAGTAGGTGATTATCTCGCAGAAACACTTCGCAGAGGCATGGCTAGCACAGTTGGTCAGGAGGCATGAATGTGAGCAGAAGGTCGCAGGATCAATTCTTGTCTCTCGCACATTTATTTTTATTATGCGAAATTTCGCACAAGGATTCAAATCTCGGTTCTCACAATTCTTTTTGTTGCGAGATAATTATATTTTACGAGACGTTCATACATTTCAAGGATGCTAGCTTCGCAATCAAATCATATACTTCGCAAGAGATAACAACAACAGCAAACCACAAAAGCTAAATATGAGAATGAAAGAATGAAGACATGCGAAAATTTCGCACAGAAAATGACAAGAGATTATCAAAGATCAGCGAAATTACAAAAGAGCTTATATGCAGAAGAATCAACAAAATAATCAGATAGAGGCAAACCTACTATGACGAAATCAGAATTTCGCAAGAGGCAAAAGTACCTAAAGTGCGTCATAGTAGGGGGTACCTATTGCATATGAAGAAGAATCAATAAAATAACCAGAATGGGACGAACCTTTATGGCGTACACCCTAGTTCGCGAATAACATTTCGTAAGAGGCAAATGTAAGACCTAAAGTGCGTCATATAGGGGGTATCTCTCGACATGGCTCAGGGGGAAGGTTACACCGCTCCTGAAGCCTGAGTCATGGAAATTTGGGGCCCATGAAAGCCTATCCGGAAGAGGTACCTTGGATTCCCAACTATATATGTAGGTTATACCCTGGTTGGGCGACCGAGGGTCTCTTCCAAGGAGTCAGTGTATGCTCAAGGCGCCGAGGTACACGGTTGAGCCAGAGTGCCCGGGATGGATGAACCTACCCTGGCCATTCTTGGCAAGTCTTGGCATATGTTGCACTCGCCCGAAGAAAACTCCACTTAGGGTGCAGTCTCGTAACCATAAACCCTATAGGTATAAGGGATAATAGGCTGCGAAAACAAGCTGGTTGTTGTTAAGACCGGATGGGAGGAGCTAGTCTTGTATGGCCGATGTTTCGCCTCCTTGAAGGGGCAACTGGGAGATGATAAGGGCGACGCTCTCCATTAGGGGAGTGTCAAAACAGACGCAAATGTCATAAGGCTATGTTTTCGCAAGAGAATTTAGGCTCGTCATATTTGTGCAATGATCCTGCAGAGGCAATAATACTAACGCGAGGGTAAGGCGAGATCAATGGGTCTTTACACGAAAGTGTACGGACGTCCTGCGATTTCGTCGCACGACGGCAATGTCATGGGGCTTTATGTTCGCAAGGATATCTAGGCCTGTCATATTGTCGCAACTAAAACATCCTGCAGAGGCAAAAATACTTGGAAAATGATAAGGCAAGATCAATGGGTCTTTACATGCAAGTGTAAAGACGTCCTGCGATTTTGTCGCGATGAAAGGTGGCAGGGGAGGACCTCTAATTAGGGAGGTCTAACTTGGAAGACCACACAAAAATGATAAGGCAAGGTCAATGGGTCATTGCATGAAAATGTAAAGACGTCCTGCGATCTTGTCGCAATGATAAAATTCAACATAAAGCAATGAAGAGATTATACTATCGCATGAGCACAACGCAGGAGATAGAGGAAAGATAAGAATGAAGAAATAATTCACTCATTCAACACTTCTTCAACGATTCTACCTTCGTAGATAAAGAACAGAGGCAACTATGGATAACCAAGAAAACATTTTATGTTATTCATCTTCTCAGCAAGAATCATTTCCAAAGTGGATGTTCACTAGTGAATATCAAGAATCTTCACCAAAAATGGAGTAATAATTTCGCATGAACAGAGGCAATACTTCTTATATACTTCAAGGATTAATATTTCTTATCCACTTCGCAAAGTTTCAGAACTTCGCGAAAGAATAGAGCATAGCATGAGGCAAAGAACATGGAGCGAGAGTTTCGCATGATGGATTCGCAATACTTCTTATATATTTCGAGGATTGAGTACTTCTTATATTTCTTCAAGGATACTTCATACTTCGCATACCTCAAGAGATAATACTTCATATATACTTCTCAAAGCTTCGGAACTTCGCAAAAGAATAGAGGCAAGTACGTACTTTTCAAGTCCAAGTATTCTTCCGCTCGTTCCTTCATCAACAAAGACCAAAGATTACTACAACAACAGATTTTTCCTTAAAGATCGCTCTTCAAGCAATATTCAAGGAAAAAGAGGCAAGATGTAGGATTCAAATATCGCACAACATATTTTCTTAGCGTGCGAGATTCAATTATTTTCTTAACTCGCGAGAGTGTCTCGAGAGAAGGTAGCAAGGCTCGAGAGAGTGTCTCGAGAGAAGGTAGCAAGACTCGCGAGGGTGTCTCGAGAGAAGGTAGCAAGACTCGCGAGAGTGTCTCGAGAGAAGGTAGCAAGACTCGAGAGAGTGTCTCGAGAGAAGGTAGCAAGACTCGAGAGAGTGTCTCGAGAGAAGGTAGCGAGAGCCTGCGAAATCATTAAAGGGCTCGCGAGAATGTCTCGAGAGAAGGTAGCGAGAGCCTGCGAAATCATCAAAGAGCTCTCGAGAATATGAGCTGTATGTGAGCTGTCATCCATTATGTAAACACCTATATAAAGAGGAGAGCAGGAGAGAGAAAGGGGGGATAATTTTGGAGAGGACACTTTTAGGAGGAGAGAGATATTTTTAGAGAGAGATTTATTTTATCATCTTCTTCCCCAAATAATTAGATCTAGAGCTCTAGAAAATATCCATTAATGGAGATTCTCAATGTAATTCAAATGTAACCTCAACAATCATAGTGAGAACCGTGGATGTAGATCACATTGATCGAACCACGTAAAAAATCTTATGTGTCTATTTAAATTTCTAGCACTTATATTTGAAATTTAGGTGATTAATATGATTTAGATCTACAAAATATAGTGAGGGGTGTAGTGTGGGAAATCCACGCAACTACATATGCGCTAGAAACAGGGACTTACCTTGATTGGTTTCGAAATTTTGATGAAGATCACATCTTCTTGTATGTTTGAGTTCCAAGGGCAAATATGGGAATTTCGGGAAGATTTTTACATTTTGAGGCAACAAAAACAGAGATACAAAGGTGAAAAGATTTCGTCAACGAACAAACCAGGAGATAAAGATATCGAAGGACAGATCTACAAAGTGACATCAGAAATCAGTTTCAAAGGGAGGAATCAACTTTCTATTTCTTTAATTTTGTTCATAAAAATTCATATTTGCGATCGAAACTTTTCCTTGAGCAGTGATGTCATCAATAGCAAACATGGGTCCAAATAGTCTCGTTGGGAGCCGAAGTTGATTAGATCTATCATGAGTTAAAGGAGAATTTAATTTGCAAAACGTCATGGAACTTGTCATTTTGTCGATAAATTTTGCTAAAAGACCATCTTTGTCACCAACGTTACTATCACTCATGGGTCGGTTGAATTGAGTCCCCGAGACTGCGAAGTGTAACATAAAAATTAATGAAACTCATTGGCAGTAACTTCGTTGACAACTTTGTCAAAAACAACTCCAACGATAGCTCATCATATCATCAAAGAATCAGCGAAGAGATATGAGAAATAGCAGCAGTGGAAGTTTTAGAAGAAACCACTTTATAGAAGGGGAGTCCTAATTCGTCATCAGCATTAATTAGTGAACAGCGAGGCGGGACACCTCGTCGATCAAAGAAACTTGACAAGGCCACTACAATCACATCTAACTTCACCAAAGCATCACCAGAAATGACGAACTCATAGCCAGACAAGGAACTTTCTTCGCAATATTTATCTTGCGAACGCTCGCAGCAGATATTCGTTTACTTCGTTACTTCATTTCAGTGCAAGGAGAGGCATCAGGCGAATGCTGAACAACACTTCAAAATAAACTAGTAACACGTACTAGGGACGCGGGGAAATTTCTTGGAATGACCAGCCACGGGCGAAGAAGGAAATCCACTTTGCTGGAAGATTATAACATCAGAAGACAGGAGGCAACATCAAGAGTGAATACATTGTTAAGAAATCCATTTGCATGCAGTTTAACTAACGACTCATAAGCAGGAGAGAAAAAGAAGACGAAATTCTGCGAATTTACCTCGCAACAACAAGTTACCTCGCAACAACAAGCTTAGTTCGCCGGGATTATTATTACATCGCAAAGAACGAGACCAACTCGTCAAAGTATATCATCAACAACAAGGTACAACCTACCGGAAAAGGAGTTAGTTAATGATTCGCAAATCACTTCATCAACCTATGAGAGTAGGCAATTCCAACGAAGACAAAGGTCATTTGTCTTCAAAGTCACTATCTACGAACAACTCAGATAAAACAAACTTCGATTAACCTCGGTAACTCATCTCATCACCAACCAATTTAGGATCCGCAAGAACGAAAACCAAGCAACACAATGATTTAGCCCGCATAAGAAATAAACCACCAAGTACAGGAGGAAGCATCAAACCATATAGGAGCATAAACTGAAAGATCTCGTAAAGTGAAGACAAGCTATCAGCAAAGCAAGGAAATGAACGTATACAGCTCCAATGAAAATAACAACAAGAATTAAATGAAGAATAAACAATTAGCCACGATCAAAGAAATTTAAAGAAAAGAAGAATGACAAAGCGGTTATATTACTTCATCAACAAACGAATCCAAATTAGTTGCGAAGCAATCAACGGAGGAAGAAGAAGTATGCAAATTTTACTTCGCATAGGGCATTAACCGGAATCAAATTTGTCAGAGATAATGTACTTCGCAATGAGGAAAGTTGGCTAACAGTGTACTAACTCAAACCAGCGAACAATCCTTAGAAACATGAAGCAGTGAATCAGCTTGCTACACTTTCATCCAATCTGCGAGATCATTTCTAATCAATAGCTAACGAGTAACATTTGCATCTATCCAGTCAACCAATACACTCAAATAGAACAAATTAGAAGGAGGGCATGACATTCTCATGACAAAGAACAAGTGCAACGAGTCGGTTACCTCAGTGAACGATCACCCATAACTCTGTACTTACCCAGCAACGCAGCGAAGGTGAAGGTGTTCAAGCCGGAAACACATAGCTGCCTCAAACCAGTCAATGGAAGAAAGTTGCAGAAAACGGCATAGAAGATAAAAAAGATCGAAAGATTACTAAGAGAGTAAACTCCATTTTCTCGTCAATGATCATAAAAAAGGGAAAACCAGTGGCGAGGTCCGAGGAAAGTTCATCAGTTAACTATCCAACTAACACCAGCGAAGGTAATTGAAAACCAGAAGAAATCCTCTCAGCACTCACCAGCGACTAAAGCACAACAAGAATTAATTCTTGCCAATAATACATAGAAAGATATCAAGAATTTTATAGCTTTGGGAGCACATAAGAAAACGACAGCAAAAAGAGACAGATCACAAAGGCGAGAAGCTCGCAACAGCTCATATACAAACTAAATAAGTTAGCAGGGAGAAGAAGTAATAATAAGACGAAAATATGGCTTGCTTTCAAAAACAGCATCCAGTACAGATGTCAGTAACGTAGGAAATGAGTTCAATATCACGGGTTCGAATCCCTCATCAAGCTTCATTTTTGCACATTTTTGAAATAATAAAGATGAAGAAACGCAATAAAGTTACAGCAGTGTGCGTTTATTTCGCACACAGCGAGTGGCACAGATGGTTAGAGAGGGGGCATGCAAACTAGAGGTCGCGAGTTCGAGTCTTCTCCTTCGCACATAATTTTTTGGTTTGCAAATGATATTTTTTGGTTTGCAAATGATTATATTGCGAACATTTGCTGCATAAACATACACTACGCAAATGATTGCTTCACACAAATTTTCTTCACGAGAAGTCATCTTCGTGAATATACTTGCGAGAACAAGAAAAGAAGAACTTTGCCAAGCTTTGTTTGTAGATTTCCTAATCTCGCAAAGAAGAAAGTAGGTGATTATCTCGCAGAAACACTTCGCAGAGGCATGGCTAGCACAGTTGGTCAGGAGGCATGAATGTGAGCAGAAGGTCGCAGGATCAATTCTTGTCTCTCGCACATTTATTTTTATTATGCGAAATTTCGCACAAGGATTCAAATCTCGGTTCTCACAATTCTTTTTGTTGCGAGATAATTATATTTTACGAGACGTTCATACATTTCAAGGATGCTAGCTTCGCAATCAAATCATATACTTCGCAAGAGATAACAACAACAGCAAACCACAAAAGCTAAATATGAGAATGAAAGAATGAAGACATGCGAAAATTTCGCACAGAAAATGACAAGAGATTATCAAAGATCAGCGAAATTACAAAAGAGCTTATATGCAGAAGAATCAACAAAATAATCAGATAGAGGCAAACCTACTATGACGAAATCAGAATTTCGCAAGAGGCAAAAGTACCTAAAGTGCGTCATAGTAGGGGGTACCTATTGCATATGAAGAAGAATCAATATAATAACCAGAATGGGACGAACCTTTATGGCGTACACCCTAGTTCGCGAATAACATTTCGTAAGAGGCAAATGTAAGACCTAAAGTGCGTCATATAAGGGGGTATCTCTCGACATGGCTCAGGGGGAAGGTTACACCGCTCCTGAAGCCTGAGTCATGGAAATTTGGGGCCCATGAAAGCCTATCCGGAAGAGGTACCTTGGATTCCCAACTATATATGTAGGTTATACCACAGGTTGGGCGACCGAGGGTCTCTTCCAAGGAGTCGATGTATGCTCAAGGCGCGAGGTACACGGTTGAGCCAGTGCCCGGGATGGATGAACCTACCCTGGCCATTCTTGGCAAGTCTTGGCATATGTTGCACTCACCCGAAGAAAACTCCACTTAGGGTGCAGTCTCGTAACCATAAACCCTATAGGTATAAGGGATAAGAGGCTGCGAAAACAAGCTGGTTGTTGTTAAGACCGGATGGGAGGAGCTAGTCTTGTATGGCCGATGTTTCGCCTCCTTGAAGGGGCAACCAGGGGAGATGATAAGGGCGACGCTCTCCATTAGGGGGTGTCAAAACAGACGCAAATGTCATAAGGCTATGTTTTCGCAAGAGAATTTAGGCTCGTCATATTTGTGCAATGATCTGCAGAGGCAATAATACTAACGCGAGGGTAAGGCGAGATCAATGGGTCTTTACACGAAAGTGTACGGACGTCCTGCGATTTCGTCGCATGACGGCAATGTCATGGGGCTTTATGTTCGCAAGGATATCTAGGCCTGTCATATTGTCGCAACTAAAACATCCTTAGGAGAGGCAAAAATACTTGGAAAATGATAAGGCAAGATCAATGGGTCTTTACATGCAAGTGTAAAGACGTCCTGCGATTTTGTCGCGATGAAAGGTGGCGAGGGAGGACCTCTAATTAGGGAGGTCTAACTTGGAAGACCACACAAAAATGATAAGGCAAGGTCAATGGGTCATTGCATGAAAATGTAAAGACGTCCTGCGATCTTGTCGCAATGATAAAATTCAACATAAAGCAATGAAGAGATTATACTATCGCATGAGCACAACACAGGAGATAGAGGAAAGATAAGAATGAAGAAATAATTCACTCATTCAACACTTCTTCAACGATTCTACCTTCGTAGATAAAGAAACAGAGGCAACTATGGATAACCAAGAAAACATTTTATGTTATTCATCTTCTCGGCAAAGAATCATTTCCAAAGTGTATGTTCACTAGTGAATATCAAGAATCTTCACCAAAAATGGAGTAATAATTTCGCATGAACAGAGGCAATACTTCTTATATACTTCAAGGATTAATATTTCTTATCCACTTCGCAAAGTTTCAGAACTTCGCGAAAAGAATAGAAACATAGCATGAGGCAAAGAACATGGAGCGAGAGTTTCGCATGATGGATTCGCAATACTTCTTATATATTTCGAGGATTGAGTACTTCTTATATTTCTTCAAGGATACTTCATACTTCGCATACCTCAAGAGATAATACTTCATATATACTTCTCAAAGCTTCGGAACTTCGCAAAAGAATAGAGGCAAGTACGTACTTTTCAAGTCCAGTATTCTTCCGCTCGTTCCTTCATCAACAAAGACCAAAGATTACTACAACAACAGATTTTTCCTTAAAGATCGCTCTTCAAGCAATATTCAAGGAAAAAGAGGCAAGATGTAGGATTCAAATATCGCACAACATATTTTCTTAGCGTGCGAGATTCAATTATTTTCTTAACTCGCGAGAGTGTCTCGAGAGAAGGTAGCAAGGCTCGAGAGAGTGTCTCGAGAGAAGGTAGCAAGACTCGCGAGAGTGTCTCGAGAGAAGGTAGCAAGACTCGCGAGAGTGTCTCGAGAGAAGGTAGCAAGACTCGAGAGAGTGTCTCGAGAGAAGGTAGCAAGACTCGAGAGAGTGTCTCGAGAGAAGGTAGCGAGAGCCTGCGAAATCATTAAAGGGCTCGCGAGAATGTCTCGAGAGAAGGTAGCGAGAGCCTGCAGAAATCATCAAAGAGCTCTCGAGAATATGAGCCGTATGTGAGTGTCATCCATTATGTAAACACCTATATAAAGAGGAGAGCAGGAGAGAGAAAAGGGGGGATAATTTTGGAGAGGACACTTTTAGGAGGAGAGAGATATTTTTAGAGAAGGATTTATTTTCTTTATCATCTTCTTCCCCAAATAATTAGATCTAGAGCTCTAGAAAATATCCATTAATGGAGATTCTCAATGTAATTCAAATGTAACCTCAACAATCATAGTGAGAACCGTGGATGTAGATCACATTGATCGAACCACGTAAAAATCTTATGTGTCTATTTAAATTTCTAGCACTTATATTTGAAATTTAGGTGATTAATATGATTTAGATCTACAAAATATAGTGAGGGGTGTAGTGTGGGAAATCCCGCAACTACATATTCTTTCCCGTTGCATGAGAGAACCACGTGACGATCCTCTTTTCTTCAAATTTAAAGTTCTTACCATTCTGTTTGGATAAAACAGGCCCATATAAATCAAAATCCGAGAAAAAGTCCAACAAAATTCTCCCTAAATCTTGCCAGAAGTCTTCGCAGGTGAAGGTTAACTTTCCCGCCAAAACTGTTCCCTTTAAAACCGTGAAGAAGGGTGTGCCCTTAGCAGAGTCTGGGGTGTGAATAGAAGGTGCCCAACTGAGGAGCCCCTTATCCAAAAGCGAGAGTCCGAATAACATGTGTCCTCCGGAGGTGCTCCGAGCAACTTTTCGAGCCGAATTTTTCCAACAATATTTATTTCCAAAAAATACCTACAATCACACAAAACACCATAATAAGGACGAACACGAGTACTAACAATACGAAACATTTAGGACAAATTAGACACATAAATGCGTCTATCAAATACCCCCAAACTTATTATTTGCTAGTCCTCGAGCAAATTTATTCTAGAAAATAAAAATCATTTGAACCCCTAGGTGGTCCTAGTGGCGGAGTGTTGTCTCCGGAGGGTTTACCAGAGGTGTACCCACAAAACCTTTACTCCAGACCCTAGCTATCTACACAGAACCTTAGAAGGCACTAAAGAATCTCCTTGGTTGGCATACTTATTGACTACAGGAGGAAGTACCACGATGCGAAATTCCAATTCTTTGTACACGAGTTTGCACTCAAGCATAGTAAAATTCATATAAAGTGACAGAGCTCTACTCAGATAGTCGCACTATGGACATCTAATACCCGGAGTCAAAACTAATCACATGGATAGATCAAGAAGATGGATATAGAGAAAAACATAGATGGTTTTTTGATGTTTACTAAGTGAACGGTGTTTCCCATATCTGTCTGAAGGCCTCCGCCAAAATGAACCTATCCTAATGGACTGAGATACCAGTGGTCGATAATCCTAACTCTAGGTCAACACAACTGGCATATACAAGGGTTCCAGTGGTCGACTTTATTGAATTTATTCCGGTTGGTCTAATGGTCTGGTCTCAATTTCTTCTTCTTTTTTTTTTTTTTTTTTTTTTTTTTTTTTGGAATCTCAATCACTCTAATTCACCCTAGAATTGGTAACAACTCGATTCGTGGGCCCCACCTAATCACTTAGAGAAACATAGTTTACAAAGAACAAAACAAAATAAAAACAGAAGTGAAAAGGACTCAACGAGATATGGTGAAACTATCATGTTATTTCTAACACCTGAGCTCTGTGCTTTTATGAATAGACTCTTTAGATGTTTCCATCTAATCGTTGGTTCCTCAACTCCTACAACCAAAATGCTTCCATCCACTTAGATTGGTTAGTGCCATCCTTAATAAGCATAAATTTCTAGGCTCTGGAGTTTATTTATTGCAACTAAAAAGTTTCTCCCATACCCCCAAACTTAAATCTAACATTGTCCTCAATGTTCTAAAGATGAAATTAAAAGCATGAACAATGAGAAACTGTCACCACCTGAAGAGTAAGGAAAGATATTACCGTGTTACAAGAGCATGGGTTACCTCCCAAGAAGTGCTAAGTTTAAAGTCTTCAGCCAAACATTGGAAAGGATTAGTCACCTCGAAGAATCATATAGCAACAGCCGGAATAACTGCGGGTCATTTGGATCAAAAAGTGCTAACCACAAGAAGAGGAGACTGCAACAAACCAGGAAGATATCCAATACACCCTTATCTATTTTTTTGTTTAAGACAACTACATCTAGTTGTGGTTCGGGTTCAGGCTCTATAAAAGGGTCTAGATAAAAAAGTTTTCATGGGTTGCGTTTCCTCATAAGTTAGATCCGAATGTTCAGGTTCTAGAGTCTGGAAAAACTCAAATAAAAATTTAGAAGCACATAATAATAACCTGAATAATTGAGGATCCTCTAAGTCAATCAGTTTTGACTTACATAGCTGACCACAATAAGATTGGTGGTCTTCCTTAAACAAATGTGTCGACCCTAATATCCTAAAGTAATTAGGTTTAGTCTCAAAACTTAATAATTGACACATCTGAAACTTATACGTTCCCACAATTGGAAGGAAGGTTTTTGGTGGGAAAACAAAGTCAATCGTGGTATCATAGCCCGGGTTAACCACATCAACCGGAGGATGGGTTTCTAACAACCGAACTTCTTTATGGACACAACTAGGTTCGGAAAAAGTGTATGAAGATAATCTTTTAAAATGGTTGAGGCACAAATGTCAAGTCCCAAGTTAGGGACTTTTCTAAGAGTTAAAGCACATGGAGAATGATAATCACCCCCAAACTTAGAGTTTTCAGTGTCTCTAGAAAGACTAGTCACAACTTCCCTAATTTCAAGGTCATCGATTCCCGAAAATGGTCAATTGATTCTTCTAAATCGGTACATCCTCACTCATCTCTACGAGTTCATTTTCTTTTTCTAAGTCTATTGTTACTAAATCGCTAGACTCAAAATATACTCGTTCCTCTAAACCATCATTGGCTTCGTAATCAAAAGGAAATACTACATCGTCTAAAAACGGGGTATCTCTAGTCAAATCCTCATCCTTTTGAATAGGTGAATAATTATTAAAATTATTTGGATTTGAACTAGAAATATTATCATCATTAAGCTCAATTGGAGTAACAAATTCACGATCACTAAGCCTCCGATTTCAAATTCTTCATCAACACTATCCTCATCATAATCATCATTATAATAATATGAAAATGGTTGAACCTCATCTAGACAAGTAGTGTTACCAATTTTATCCTCGTCATCTTGATTATGTAAATAACATCCTTATTTTCAAGGGTGGTATTGGGAACACTATATTGGAATTTAAGACTATCTTGAGCAAATTTTTCCACAATCCTATTTGTACTCTCGATAAATTGCTTGAGGGACTCTTCTAGAGAAATCTTAGTTGACTGCTCTCTACGGACTCTTAGGACGGAATATTATAAGTCTCTTTCATAAATAAGTGAAACTTCGTGTTGACTCATTGAAACTCTTGAGAGACTCTTCTAAAGAAATTGGAGGATCGTTTTGCTCGTAAGACCGATGCACGTGTGGATAGTAATTGGGCTCACCATGGTATGACCCATAACCTTCAAAAGATTGGCGTTCCCAACCACTATTCACACTATGGTCATAAAAAGAGTAATGTCCATATTGTTCAGTTGGATATTCGTTGTATTGGTTATACCAGTTTGACATCCTAACTGCAAGGGAATTCTACACAAGCACAAACAAGGCTGACTCGACCACAACAAACCTACTGATTTCTAGCAAACAAAAAGCATGATGGCTCCACTTAGATTGTTTCTAGACCATCTTCTAATCCTTCGAAAGGGAATTCGTTACAATCTGAGCAAACCCCTATGGAATCAATCCGAGTTTAAGTAAGTTGAATAGAGGCGAGGGAAGATGCGTGGAGCTTTGATACCCAAGGCCTCACCGCATTACAAGGCGGCGCAGTCACGCATTCAACTTACAGAAACCATCATGAACTTCGAAGTATGCTTAAAGAGTAACCAATATTTTTCGAATGATTTTCCTATTAAGCTCGTTACCCTATCGGTCTCGTTCTAGTCAAAATTTTAGGCTTAGGTTCGTGTTTGGTTTCATTTTCCTAAGGCGGGCAAGAAGAGAACGGTGATGAAATCCGAACCCTTATCTTGTATGGCCAGTCCTTTCCCTTTACTAGGAATTTAAAGCAGCCGTTTTCAATACCTCAACATATATTCACACGAAATCATCCAGTAAACCCGCTGACAGGGGATTCGCGGGTGTTTAGAATTCTTACCTCCCGTTCCAGACGGGGGATGAACCGTTGAAGTCGACTCGGGCCACGACTCCTATGTCATGTACGAACCCGAGGGGCCGAGACGATATCGTAATCGTCGTCCTTCCCTGTGCAGTTTATATTTAAATTACCCTTCCTTAGGGTTTAAAATTAATAATGTTCGATAGTCCAAAAATTAAAAAGTCCAAAAATAATTACCTAATTACAGTTTTTAAAAAAAATAAAAAATATAATTACACTATATACAAAATTTTCTTCTTCACTTCGTTTGGATCTCCCTTTTCTTTCCTATTTCGGCTTTGCTTTTCTTTTCAAATTACTTTCTCTTTTCTTTCGCTCCACTCCAAATCAAAGCAAACAAATACCAAAACGCGTAAAAAAGAACAAAAATAATAAAAAGAAAAACAAAACCTAAAAACAAATCTATACAAAAGTCCGCGTCGGCGGCGCCAAAAATTGATGTGACTCAATAATGTTGTAGAAAGTGGTAGTAGGGTTGTCGTTCACTCGGACTTGATGAAATCGATCTTAGGATTTAATAAAGAAAACTAATAAAAATACAGAATATATACACAATTTATGTCACAAGATGGAGAGAGTTACTGGGATTCAGGATTCCGCCAAACTCATAACAAAAGGTTCAAATATTAATTCTTTTAACAATTATAGCTCAACAAATAAAAACATGGACTCTTATTTTTGCCAAGGTTGATTCTCAAAATATTAGTTATAAATCGTAAGCATGGGACATCAAACATTTAAGCAAGCATGACCCATCTAATAAAATAATAACTAATTTAATGAAATCATAATTTAATTTTTAATCAGTGCAAAAGTCATAAAAAGAATTAATTAAAATTACCCATGTATGAAATTCGTCTTCCTCCGTCGTCCCAGTGATGGGTTCTAGCTCATCATGTTGAAAACACGCTCAAAATCCATTTTTATTGCTCAAAGGAGGTGTACAAATGATGAAAAGGGAGAAAATGATGAAAATCGGGTGTTTGCAACGTTTATAAGTGTTGAAAACATTGTTACAAAGAACGATAAAGATGAAATGCTGTTGTTGTTTTAAGACTGCCCTATAAACTACGACCCACGCCCGTGAGTCTTTTTCTTCAGAATAAAACGTCTTTGGTTATCCATTCTTCGTGTTCTTGAGGTGTAGCAAGAAGAAGCAATGGTGTTCTCTGGAACTTGATTCTCCGGCTCTATTGAAGATCTATACCTCTCCCTAACTCTCCATAACTCTCCATTACTCCCAGGAATCATTTATATACCCAACAGTCAAGAAATATTTCGAATGAATGCTCATAATCTTCTCACAGTAATGTCATTAAACTCGGGAATATTTTCTTTATTCTCACGTGATTCTGAGTTGTCTTATTCATCCCAAAACTTTCCATCCGACATCAAAATCCTAAGAGAATATCCTCTCTTCAATCATACGTAACTTCCTACTATGACTCAGAGAATCAAATCAATTAAACCCGAGAATATTTTCCTTGCCCTGTTTTGGATAACCACCCAAATATACGATGATTTGATTCCTGTTTTAACTACTCCATGCGTCTGCAACTGCTGAAACACTCCATATACGTTGTTGCCTCTTTCTGTTGGAGTCAAACACTCACAGAACACACGTTACCACACGCAATTCTTCCAAAAATATCTCAGAGTATAACCGAGAATATATTCTTTCCTGTTGCATGAGAGAACCACGTGACGATCCTCTTTTCTTCAAATTTAAAGTTCTTACCATTCCTGTTTGGATAAAACAGGCCCATATAAATCAAAATCCGAGAAAAAGTCCAACAAAATTCTCCCTAAATCTTGCCAGAAGTCTTCGCAGGTGAAGGTTAACTTTCCCGCCAAAACTGTTCCCTTTAAAACCGTGAAGAAGGGTGTGCCCTTAGCAGAGTCTGGGGTGTGAATAGAAGGTGCCCAACTGAGGAGCCCCTTATCCAAAAGCGAGAGTCCGAATAACATGTGTCCTCCGGAGGTGCTCCGAGCAACTTTTCGAGCCGAATTTTTCCAACAATATTTATTTCCAAAAATACCTACAATCACACAAAACACCATAATAAGGACGAACACGAGTACTAACAATACGAAATATTGAGGACAAATTAGACACATAAATGCGTCTATCACCCCCCCCCCCCGGATAGTGGCAAACAATTTATGAAAATTTCCAGCAAATGCCTAAGCATGGTTTTTTGGTTGAATACCATCCGGCACCAAGCTTTTTCAATTGCAACAATGGTGGATTCAAAGAAAAAAAATCAAATTTTCAACCTCTTAGAAGCAATTCTCTCATCACAATCATCTTCCATTTTCAAAAAAAAAATTCCACTCAAAAAACATTTTCCCTCCTTCTACTCTCAACTAACCAACACAAATTCAAATAAAAATAAATACACACTAATTTATCCCCAAATACTTAACATTTTACTAATTATAATTAATCAATAATCCTGATTAGTGGGGGCTAGATTAGGAATTTAAAAAATAATTACATAGGGGGTCACCCAGAATTGCTATTGGGACACCGTTTTTGTCCTGTAGCTATATCCCCCAATTTCTTTTTATATCCCCCAATTTCGCGTTCATATTTTATGTACATGAAATTATAAAATACTATTTTAATCCATAAATTGTTTTTTTTTTTAATCATAAATGTCCAAAATTATAATGTAGTATTTTCTTAATTGCTTGGATATTTTACAATAACTAAATGAAGTTATAAAAGATAATTTTATTCCATAAATATGTTTAATTGATTTTTTTATTTTAATCATAAATGTCCGAAATTAATATAGTAGTTTTTTTTTATTTTTGGATTTTCAAAATAAATACACGAATTAATATAGCAATTTTCTAAATAATGAAGGCCGTCAAAGCGTGTGTCCCACCAATCCACCCAATCTACACGACACATTGCGGATCAACGAACCATATATAACGAAATTTCATCCGAAGCGAATACGAATGGTTTCTCAATTAGCCAATGAGAGCGCGAGGTTACGCTCACCAGCCAATAGGAGGGAGGGTAAGCAGCACCAGTGCTACTTTTATTCTGGAGTGAGGGATGGTATTGAGTTTTTAGGTTGTTGATTGCATAAGCAAACTTTATGGGAAACTGTCTCCTTGTCATTCGCACTGCAACATCTGACGCAGAAGGTGTCAGGGAAATACGGGGAACAAAAACCACCTCTCCGGTTTATCTCCTGTCAATATTGTCGCAACAATCACTTGATCCATGCATATTTCCACCCTCATCCTGGTGTCGTTACACGTCCATTGGTTTGCGCGATGTTGCGAAGCAGCTTAACATGGCATCCAACTTTCAGGTCCAACTTAAACGGTGGCAATCCGGGGGGATTCTGCTGGTTCAATCTTATAAATTTCCACATCTTTTCATTGAAGGAGGTAGACGAATTTTCGGATCTGGATCCTCTCCTAACTGTAATCATTCTGTTGAATCTGAATAGGTTAATAATACGGTTCAATTTAGAGATGTATTGTCATATGTGAACTGTAAAAAAAAATGAAGACACTTAATTATAATTCAAATAACATAATCTATACACTGGAACCTGATATGGAATCATTACAATGGAAATAAGGTTAGTTACAACATTATTATCTATTATTTAAAATATGCAACTACAATCTGAAACTCTTGTCCAAAAATCTGAACATCTAATATATTTGCAACTCATAAACTATGTTTGAATTCATAATGAAGGTACATGTCGTTCCTGCAAATCTTTATTGCCCAGAAACTATGTTTTGTTATTCAGTTGGTTGGTTCTTTGGGTTAAGTGTTCACCATGCGAGTCGAAATTATGCTGATTTCCATTGGTTGACATCCAATTAGTTTCATTTCATCATTTTACACTATAGTGTACGAAAGATTACAAATACCTTTATTAAGTAATCAGTAAACTCCCTGTTCTCCCTTTCGAGACTCATATTTTTTATAAGTTTTAGCACATTTACTCCTGTCCACAAAATAAGAGCTTCGCATGGATGCATCCACTTTTTCGTTGAAAGTCTTTCAGTGTTAGGATTCTAGGAGAGGTGGAGGTTGGCAGAACTGTAGTAGCCATTCTGTCAATCTGCATGATTTTCAAAAGGAACGGAAGGTTAGCAACTGAATAAAAACATGATGTGATAATTAGAAGAACTCATATTGAAAATGGCCCTGCAAAATTTACACACATGGAATCACTGCAGCGGCGAAGTTCAAAAGAGGTAAGATAGATACAAATGCCTTGGAAATAAGGTGGTGGTTGAGCGTGATTTTCAGGTGACTTATATAGGTTGCATATTTTCATTCTTTCAATGTCATTTCCAACTTCTGTGATGTGTCTGATTTTTCTCTCTGCCATACCATTCTGCTTTGGTGTGTGAGGACAAAAGGATGCCACTATAATACCCACTTCATTTAAGTATCATTTGAATTGACCCTTAACTAATTCATAGGCCCTATCACACTGGAAGGTCTGATTTTTTGCAGATAAAAGATTTTCATTTAAAGTCTTAAAATGCTTGAAGCAAGTAAGACTCTCCGATCTTTTTTTCATTGGATAGATCCAGTGAAAATGGATGAAAACGTCAAGAAATAAAATAAAGTATTTGTAACCAAGTGTAGAGAGATGAGGTGAAGGACCCCATATGTCACAATAGATCAAAGATAATGGTAACAATGTCATTCTGGTTGAGTTATGAAGGGTAATTTCTTACTTTTCCGAAGTTGACATGAATGGCAAATGGGTTTAAGGGTGGAAGGGGACATAGTAATGTGATGACTTGTGTAAAGTTTATGAAGAATATTTGGACCAGGATGGCCCATTCTTTTATGCCAAACATTTGAGTCAACTGCAAGTGAAACAAGAGTTATAGGTGTAATTGAAGTTTGATATGTAATAGGATATAAATTATTTATCTTGAGACCTTCTGCTAGAATTTGATTTGTTGTAGCATCTTTAATTTCATATCCATAAGGTGAAAATGAGAAGGTACATTTGTGCTCTTCAGTGAACTGATCAGTGGAAATCAAATTCCTCTAAATATTTGGAACATAACGGACATTTGATAAAGAGAATGAAGCAGTTGAGGTGTGTAAAACAGAGTCACCAATTTGAGTAATAGAGAGAAACTGACCATTTCCAACCATGACTTGAGATGACCCTGTATAGGTAGATGTGTTAGTGAGAAGCTTAACGTCATTGGTGATGTGATGAGAAGTTGCAGAATCAGGGAGCCAATAAGTAGCAGCTGGGAATGATGGCATCTTAGAGAAAGATGCAACATTCACTTGGATGCAAGCATTTGCTTGTGGGTTTTGAAAATCAGAAGTGGTTGGTTTATTTTGAGGGGTTTGAAAACAAGCATGAGCTTGGTGAGGTGTTTTTGGGTTTGATCTTTTAGAATTACTAGCTGAGTTACTGCCATATCTGGAGGGAGTATACCTATATTTGAATTTACTAGATGAATGACCAACATGTTTACAGATCTGACACTCCATAAAATTCAAAAGAAATGTACGCTAGAGATTGTTGTTGTCTAGAAGTATTTGAAGATATTCTAGCATTGAAATTACTAGATGCAGCACTAGAGTTATTTGATTTACCACTAAAACCATAATCACTTATCTGATTTTGAGATCTAGCAACATAAACACTTGATGTGTTACCAGAACTACTAGATCCAGCATTTGAACCACCAAATCCAAAGGTTCTCTTTGTGAAGAAAGCAGATGAAGTAACTTGATCTAAAGTAGCAGCTGTCTCAAGAGACTGACTCTTTAACCATTGTTCATGGTTAATGAGACTAGATTTTAAGGCAACAAAAGAGAGACCTGTATCTCGATTTTGAACAGATACAATAAAGTAATTATACTCACGTCCCAAACCATTAAGAACGTACATAACAAGATCAATATTAGAAACAAACTCATTTATAACAGCTAAGGAATCAATAATAATTTTAAACTCATGAAGATAAGTTGAAATAGAGACACTGCCACGACGAATATTATGTAGTTGGTTCCTAAGCATAGATCTAAGCGCATAAAATTGATTATTGAAAGTAGTGGCAAGATAAGTCCATACCTCAGCTGCTGTGCTACAACCATAAACATCAGTAGAAATAGATGGAGAAAAGGTTACATTGAGACAGCTGTTAACAAATCTGTCCCATTTGAGCCACTTTAGATAAGAAGGATTAGGTTCAACTGCATCTCCAACTTTAACAGTCTGTGGTGGTGCAGGAAGAGAGCCATCAAGATAACCAAAAAGACTGGTAAAGATAAGGATAAAAGATAGTTGAGATTTCCAAAGTAGATAGTTAGTATCATCTAGTTTCATAGATATAAAGTGAGCTATATTTGTGAAAGGTAGTTCTGTTGTGACCTCATAATGGAGCTGAGAATGGGAGGACATGATGTTAAAGTGTAAGAGAAATATCCAATGGTTTCTTTGAAGAACCAGAGGATAAAACACTGATGTAGATGAAGTATGATAAATTTTGGTTAAGTTTATTGAATTTTCATGAAGTTTGATAAAGTATGGTGGCGGCGGAAGCAAAGAAGGATAACCCTATGAAAGGGAAACCCTAAAGGAATCTAGAAACCAAGACGAATGATACCATATTGGAAATAATAATTGATATGAAAGTACTTCATTTAGGATTTCTGATAACTTGTGTTCTTACAAGAGTCACATGAGGGACTTCAATAGACAAGCTAGAGTGAAAGACAAGTTACATAGTAACTATACAAGCTAAAGAAAGTAAAACAGAAACTCTAGCAGATAAAAGTAAAAACACAAAAGGTAAAACAAAGTTACTTCTAACACACTTATGAGAAGTTGCATTAACATTAAAACAACTCTATATACCCAGGTGATCGAATTTTATATAGTGGTAAGTAGAGTTGTCGTTCACTCGGACTTTGTTGAAATTGATTTTAGGATTTAATAAAGAAAAATAATAAAAATAGAGAAAATATACAATTTATGTCACAAGATGAAAAGAGTTACTGGGACTCGGGATTCCACCAATTCTCACATTCATGCGGTTCATCTATTAATTCCGGACAATTAAAGCTCATAAAATAACAAACATCGACTCTAATTCTTTGCCAAGGTAGATTTTATAAAGAATTATATGTAATTCACAAGCATGACGCATCTAAAGTACCTAAGACTAAGCATGCGACATCTAACGAATTCACAAATAATCGGGAAAAATCATAAATCAATTATAATAGTGAAAATAGTAATAAAGGAATTAAATAGAATTACCACATGGTGCAAAACAGCTTCCTCCGTCATCCCAGTGATGGGTTATAGCTCCGCATGGTGAAAACACACTCAAAGGAATTTTGTCATTGCTCAAAAATGGTTCACAAATGATGAAATGGGAGAAAATAATTAAAATCGGGTGTTTGCAACGCTTATAATTGTTGCAAACACTGTTACATAGAACGATAAAGATTAACTGTTGTTGTAACTGTAGCTCTGCGACCCTCAACTAAGTGTCGTTGTCACTGTAAATAAAACGACTGCCTCTGGTGGTCTAATGTTCTTCATTCTCCCCTTTAATGGCAGCAGCAGAGACAAGCTCTGCAACTCTGATTTCTCACCCTATTTCGTTCCCCTAACTCTCCATAACCCCCACTGACTTCCGAACACTCTTTATATACTAGACAGGGCCTCCAAATATCTGCAATAACTCCGGAATTATTCCCCTTTAACTCTGCCAGCCTCGGGAATATTTTGTTTCCTTTTTCTTCTCACACGCAGCTGCAGCTAATCTACACGCTCCAAAATGGTTAGTAAACTTCTCTTGATTGACTCTACTCGATACAGCCATGCTCAAACCTTCCAAAAATAGCAGAAAATCCCATGGTATCTTCAACTGAAAGTTACTTTTGTGTTTTCAACCAAACAGTGAAATATCCTTCCTCTTTTGGTTTCAACGCAATTACCACCCCTGTTTGGTAGAAACAGGTCAATCCTAATCAAATCCCTCGAACAAATCGAGAAAATCTCGGTTAAATCTCTGCTAGAAAATTTCGCAGACGACCAACCCATTTTCACGCCTTTTCCTGCTGTTTAAACCGTGAAGAAAGGGGTTGCCCCTTAACCAATGATGGGGTGCGATTAGCAGATGACGCCATGGGGTGCAAATAGTAATTGAGGTGCCCCTTAGTAATTGAGTTGCCCCTTATCCAAAGTGGGAGTCTGAATACTAAATTTCCTCCGGGGGTGCTCCGCATAATTTTTCGAGCCGATTTTTCCAAAAATATTTATTTCCCAAAACTACCTACAAACACACAAAATACCATAATAAGGACAAAAACGAGTACTAACAATACGAAACATTGAGGACAAATTAGACACATAAATGCGTCTATCAAATACCCCCAAACTTATTATTTGCTAGTCCTCTAGCAAAAACTAATAAAAATTAAAATTCTAACTCACTAGGTGGCCCCTGTGACCGAGTTAATCTCGGGAGGGTTTACCAGAGGTGTACCCACAAAACCATTACTCCAGACCCTAGCTATCTACGCAGAACCTTGGAGGGCACTAAAGAATCTCCTTGGTTGGCATACAATCATTGAATATAGGAGGAAGTACCCTGATGCAAAATTTCAATTGCTATACACGAGTTTGCACTCAAGCATACTAAAATTCATATAAAGTGACAGAGCTCTACTCAGATAGTTTCGGACATCATAAACCTGGAGTCAACCAATCACATGGATAGCTTAAGAAGATGGATGTAGAGAAAACGTGGATGATGTTGACTAAGGTTAACCTATCCTAATAGACTGAGATATTGAACTGGACTAATATCAACACACTGGCAAATACAAGGGAACCAATGGTCGATAATCCTAACTCTAGGTCAACTCAGCTGGCATATACAAGGGTACCAGTGATCGACTTTATTGTATTTATTCCGGTTGATCTAGCGGTCTGGTCTTTTATTTTTTGTATCTCAGTCACTCTATTTCACCCTAGCAATGGTAAAAAGAAAAAGAAAAAGAAGTGATCAGGATTCTTTCGATGTTTCCATCACGAGGATATGGCGAAACTACCATGTTTTCTTTTCTAACACCTGAGCTCTGTGCTTTTATGAATAGACTCTTTAGATGTTTCCATCTAATCGGATTGATTCCTCAACTCCTACAACCAAGATGTTCCCATCCACTTACATTAGTTAGTGCCAACCTTAATAAGCATAAATTTCTAGTCTCTGGAGTTTATTTATTGCAACTAAAAGTTTCTCCCATACCCCAAACTTAAATCTAACATTGTCCTCAATGTTCTAAAGATGAAATTAAAAGCATGAACAATGAGAAACTGTTACCACTTGAAGAAAAGAGTTAAGGAAAAATATTACCGTGTTGCAAGAGCATGGGTTACCTCCCAAGAAGTGCTAAGTTTAAAGTCTTCAGCCAGACATTGGAAAGGATTAGTCACTTCGAAGAATCATATAGCAATAGTCGGAATAACTGCGGGTCATCTGGATCAAAAAGTGCTATCCACAAGAAGAGGATACTACAACAGACCAGGAAGATATCCAACACACCCTTATCTATTTTTTTGTTTAAGACAACTACATCTAGTTGTGGTTCGGGTTCAGGAGCTCTATAAAAGGGTCTAGATAAAAAGTTTTCATCTACTGGATTTCCTCAAAGGAAGGATCCGAAGATCGAGTTCTAGAGTCCTGGAAATACTCAACTAAGAACTTAGAAGCACATAACAATAACCTTAATAATGGGGATCCTCTAAGTCAATCGGACTTGACTCACACGATTCACCACAAAGAGTGGTCATTCTTAATCAAATGTGTCGACCCTAATCTCCTAAAGTAATTAGGTTTAGTCTCAAAACTTAATAATTGACACATCCGAAACTTATACGTTCCCAAAATTAGAAGGAAGGTTTTTGGTGGTGTTGATGGTGGATTTTCGTTCAAGGTTAAATTTGTAAAAAACCTGAAAAATCATGCGCTGACATCTTGTAAAAGATAAAGTCGTTTGTAAGTGACGGATACTCCTCACTTAATTCACCAAGAATGGAGCATGTAGCAACAATCCCATTATGTGAATACGTAAAATTCCTCCAGGTTGGAGCATGTAGCAACAATCCCTTCCTGTGAATTTCATATCAGCCTTGTATTTCCTGTACCCATTATCAGTGTGGCATGACGACTGAGTGTTACTCTTACAGAGTAACACAAACCTCCAAGCACTATAATGAATCCATGTACGAAATACCCGTACAGGCTGATTCTCGGTGTGTTATACTAGCCCGAGCCCTCTCGGTGTGTTATACTAGCCCGATTGAGCCCCTCTCGGTGTGTTATACTAGCCCGATTGAGCATCCGGACTTGACTGTATCGGTCTCCAGATATGATTGATCGCAGTCATCCAACTCCACAAGCATGATTGGATGACCACAGATCAATTCCATCACCCCCAAGCAGGTATGGAATACACACGGCCTTAGCTTGCCAGATACGATCTGATCGCAGTCATCCAACTCCACAAGCATGATTGGATGACCACAGATCAATTCCATCACCCCCAAGCAGGTATGGAATACACACGGCCTTAGCTTGCCAGATACGATCTGATCGCAGTCATCCAACTCCACAAGCATGATTGGATGACCGCGATCAATTCCATCACCCCCAAGCGTATGGAATACACACGGCCTTAGCTTGCCGGATACGATCGATCGCTAGTCATCCAACTCCACAAGCATGATTGGATGACCACAGATCAATTCCATCACCCCCAAGCGTGTATGGAATACACACGGCCTTAGCTTGCCAGATATGATCTGATCGCAGTCATCCAACTCCACAAGCATGATTGGATGACCACAGATCAATTCCATCACCCCCAAGCAGGTATGGAATACACACAGCCGACCCCGCATGGTCGACCATTGGCCTTCGCTTGCCAAGAAACCGTCCATACCAAGCATTATGGACGGAAAACCCCAAATTAGGGTTTGCGGCATATTACATGTGCCGCAAAACGTCTCAACCGTCCACCTTCGCAGGCATAGATGGAGGGTGTAGATGTAGACTCAAAGGGCCCTAGAGCATGTCGACACAATCACCATGTGACCGCCTACACACTTGACCAATCGGTCAAAACCAACCATGATTGGTTACAACAAATTCGTCACTTTGAAAAAAGCATGGTCGCGCGGCTTTGAAAGCCAAAATTAGGGTTCAAGACATCGCGCGCGTCCATCTTCTCCAAGACACGAATGGAGGGTCGAGATTAGATTGAGCAAGGGTTGGTCACACCAAAGCATGACCACCGTGGGCCCATCTACCTCTTCTTGCGGTCGGCCAAGGCATATCATGCCTGGCCAATCCAAAACGCCCGCTCAAACTCACGCGGTTACATCTCCCAAATCCTAAACTGATCTCGACCGCTCAACTTCACCGGATGATTTGAGTGGCTTAGATCACGTTTCATGAGACGGTATGACATAGGCGTGAACATCAGCCTACCGTCTACACGCCAAGCCAACCGGCCAAGACCGACCAAGCTAGGTCGTCTTGGAAAACGCGCCGGAAGAGAGTATGGCGCGCGGCTTCTTTACGGCATCACACTCCTATCGCAAATCGATCTCAACCACTCAACTTTACCGGTCAAATTGAGTGGCTTAGATCGCGCCTTCTTGGGAAAGTGAAGTATGGACGTGCACACCGGCGTGTTGTCTACACACATGCCCTATTCGGTCCTCTTCAAAACCTTTCCCATGCTTGTTTTCGACCAAGCTCAAGAGTGATGCTTGCGCACCTCTTTAAAAACCCTAATTTCATCAACGGTCGCAGATGAGTGTCTCAAACATCATCTCATCCGTCCGACTTCACCAGCTTGGTTATACAACCCTCGGTCGAGGAGTTAATTGGTCGGTGAGGAGTCATTACCCATCACTTTACCACACCGCAATGCGACCACATAAAATACACACGATACTTCACAAGTATCGACTTTCCGAATAACGCAGTTATTCAATTCAAGCATTACATGCTATCTTTCGTGGATCCACGATCCACATTCCAGACATCAATCATGTCACAAACCGGGGATACATATCGGGGTATTGGTCCGGCGGTTTACGGCGTGCAGCGTGCAACGCGCCATCACAAGAACGTGTCAGGAAGTCATGGACGGTTAGAGATGAACTGGAGAAGTGGGCAAGACTGGTCGTGTGGCAACCGACACACAACTCCACTACTCCATCACTCCACTTCCTCCACTTCCCACGAGAGACGTGAATAAGGCTCAATGACTTGTATAAATAGGTTCTCCGCCCTATTTCAAAAAAAAAAAAAAAAAGAACAAGGAATAACGGAGAACAACACAAGTTCGGGCAGACGAAACCAAGTGTTAATACAAACCGTATTCAAACACTCGAGCACGCTTGCATCAACCGTAAGCTTGCTCATCTTTACATTACAAGTCATAAGCAAGCCAACACCTTCACAATCTCAACACCTTCTTCGCTTCCCTCCCTAAGATCAACCCCATCTCCTTCACTTTGTGACCGAAACAAGTCTGGAACGGCCATTTCTTGGTTTAGGCCGGACTTGCACAGATTGATCTCTCGAATCTACAAGCACTCACCGCGCAAATGCATTTGTTGAAGGTTTAGATTCATTCCTCATCCACACCCCAAATTACCAAATTCTGCAGGAGTAGTTTTCACTCATCAACAATTGGCGACCACAGTGGGAGATTGATCTCTCGGTTACAAAAATCGAATTCTCAATTCTTCGGTTTTTGTGTCACGATGTATCTTCACCCGAGTCCGCAGTGGTTCGAGACATCATGGGAAGCATAGTGGAATGTTGGAGGATGTCTTGGCGAATCAAGCCGGTATCACCGTAGGCGGAGCGAGACATTTCGCCTTTTGAATGACATAGCAACACAATTACGAGAAGGATGCATCCGCTCCGCAAGAAACGGTGAATCCTTAGCCGGGATCACACCTTTACCAAAGGAGAAGCAAGAGGAGCACGTAATCGCAGCATTTAATTAGAAGAGATGGACAACATGGTCCGACGAAGGAAGAGACTTGTCCGGAGTACTACAACGTCTCGCGGATAAAGAAAGGGAGCCCGCAGCCTATGGAGCCCTACTAGAGGATTTATATCTCAAAACTCTTCTTTGAAGCCCGGAGACTGTCCAATCCGCGTCGACTTTTCAACCGACTGAAGAAATGCTTGGGGAAGGAGAGATCAATCAAGGAACACGTGAGCACAGAGGATGGGAACGTTCAATTCGATCACTCAGCAGTGATATTACAATACCTCCCATCACTGAGCCGGAGCAGTGCAAAATCCCGACATCTCATCAAGTGTAACACCTCCGGTAGTCACCAGAGCAACAAATTCCACTCCTTCATCAGGACGAGGAGCCGGAGGGGCAAGAGGAGGACCATCTCCCATTACCATTGCAGACTTGATGGAAAAGCAGGAAGTTATTGCCAAGACTCAAACGGATATGGCCGAAACTCAGAAAGAGGTACTCACTTTTCTTAAGACATTAACTGATTGATTTCCACATGACCCGCAACCGCTCCTGGAGCCAACAAGGAATGCATTCAACGTACCGGAAAAGGTACTTCAACGGCATGGGCCTACATGGACCCAATCAAAGAAGCGACACATATATGAGCGGTCCTGTCATGGAGACTCCTACACTGGGGACTGATCCTCACAACGATCCTCCTCAAGTCAATAGTTTCACTACGAACCAGGGACCAGTGGATCAGGAAGCGGCATCTCTAGTGAAAAGCATGTGTGAACTCTTGCACCTCTCGAAGAATCAACGGGCAGGGACGTTTGCTGCAACTAATAAAATAGCTCTGGATGTACACCTGACTCATTCACGTCCAGAAGTCCTAACTGCGTCGAAACACCCGGGTAAATAATGTTACATTTACGAGAAGACGACATGATGGCGGGGGAAGGTCACAACCGGCCCCTACATGCTACCGCACGCATCAAGGGTTCAGAGTTCAGGAGGGCCCTCGTCGACACAGGAGCATCTTCGAATGTGATTACTCTCAAGACTCTCAGGACAGCCAAGGTCAGCCTATGTAAGATTGTACGGCAGCCCACCACAATGATGGACTTCGAGGAAAACCAAAACCAAGACATACGGAGAGACTCCGCGGAAAGAATCAGAAAAGTTTGCTGCATCCCACTCCCCACGTGGGCGTCAATTCAGGAAGAAGACCGGCTTGCATCATTGAGGGCTAGTACCCACGATGCATCTTTGCTGACGGCGCATTCTTCTCCATCCTGTGAAGCCACGACCCACGTTCACACGAAGAGGGAACAAACTCTTATGGCAAGTCGTGACCGAGAAAGGGAAAACGGTATACCGACATCGCTATTATCAATTAGCGGGAGAGACTGACCCGCCTCTCCACCTAATAGAATACTACAACAGCAACGAACCACAAGAGCAAGTGCTAGATGCTCCACAACCGCTGCAATAGGGCACCAACTCCACAAAATCGTTGAGGAATCTCCTAGGCCTATCTCTATCAGCTCAACCTTGTGTACGGATAAACGCACGAAGCTCGGGAAACTTCTCAAAGAATACCAGGACATATTCGCCTGGAGTTGCAGTTAGGAAAATGGATAGATCACGTGCTGCATAGACTTCAGAGGCTTGAACAGACGCTGCTCCAAAAACAATCCCCCTCAACCTAACATCGACATGTTAGTAGATGCAACCAATGGACATGACATGTTCTCCTCCATGGATGGATGTAGCGGCTACAACCAGATAAGGATGTACGAGCATGATGCAAGTAAGATATCTTTTCGAACTCCTCTCGGAAATTTTTATTATACCATACTGCCATTTGGTTTAAAGAATGCCGGTGCAACGTATCAACGCTCTATCACGTCAATCTTCCACTGGAGCCGATACCTCAAGGGAGCAGCCTCAAGAAGATAATGATGCCCACGCGTCATACCGAGAACGATCCGGGCGAGTCACTTTATCAGACTGTGGTACATGTCCATCATGCTATGTTGGAGAATCCGCGTTGTGGTCATCCTCTGGAGCTGTTGAACGCTCATCTACAACAACATATGCCCTGATAGAAAGAACCAGGAAGGCCGAAGAGCCTCATAATGTTCGTAGGGGCATATATCTCACCAACAGGCGATACAACCTTCAGCCTTCTGCAAGCAGTTCCTTGAAGCAGCAAGAGGAAAACCACCGGGATACAACATCCTGCGCGTCCGTCAACTCCAACTCCAGTACCACATGCACGACTCCCACAATGATGAAGCAATGTCCAAGATATTCTATATCTGGCTCGACAACGACCACTACGAACAAACCATGTAAACCACGCTTGGGGACTGAGGCTCAGCATGAAGTTCCTTCAACTTCAGTCAAAGACTTCTTCAACACGAGAAAGATGGTCAGTCAAGAATCATGGAATTCGCAAGGGTAAATCGAACTGAAGAGCCGCTCCGCTTCAACGCTTCCTCCAGTGACTCGCTTCAATGGTCTATCCAAGAGCCGCCTCAATGCTCTCTTCGGGACCCCCGTTCACTTCGTAATCCTCGCTTCAACGCTCTCTCCAGATCTACCTCAACGTTCGCACCCGTAAGCCACTTTAACATCCTCTCGAGTCGTTTCAACACTCAAGCTGCATCAATAATCTGCGCTCTGGTCAAATTATCTTTGGTGTACTCATTGCTCAAACATACGTCTCATCCATTCTTCATGAGGACCCAAATGAGAGCATGAAAAACCTTGAAGTCGATAGGAGAAGGGTTATCTTGTGGAACCGGATATTTTCATATAGTTGAAAGGGCGCGGTGAACAACTCATCATCAATGTTCGGCATATCCTTGAAGCTGCCAACACTTCCTGACCTGGTACCAGCATTATCTCCAGAATACATATCGACATGAGTTCTTTTCTTTCTACCGCAATGAAACAAAAGACAGGAGTTAGAACTCGTATGAAAGCGCGTGAGAAATGTAGTCACACACGACAAGATACAACTCACATTGGAGCACACAATGGCCGGTCCAAACATCATTCAAGTCCGGTATTGATCAAGCTTCGGTATAACTCGAGTTTTCAAGTCTGGCATAAATTTCAAGTCCCAGTACGAGTTTCAAGTTCGGTACAAATTTCGAGTAAAGCGTGTGTGGGTGAGACCCACGGTCAATCAAGCATGCACGGACCCACGTTCATTCTCACGCATCGTAACACGATTTTCCCTATTCATGGAAATCGTGTATGCGAAATTCAAGCCCACTTTCGATCAAGCGGCGCAGTGGCCCCACGAACGAAGCAGCGCAGCAGTCCGTCGATTAGGCACAACCCCACGATCGAGCGAAGCGGCGCAGAGCCCCTCGACCTAATCCCGGGCATAGCAAGGTCGATCCGGCAAGACCGACATTCAAATGGAGCAAGCACGGAGCGGGCCCTCGACCGAAGCGAGGCATAGCAAGGTCGATCGAAGCGAGCAAGACCGATATCATACTAGGGGAACGCTCTCCTATATGCCTTTTGAACGTGACATACTCTAGGGACAAGGATGACCCTCTCTCCCGTAACATCTAACTTTGTCTCATGAGTTTTATCTTTAATCACACCATCTCATGCCTACCACACAATAGTGTAACCATTATGTGCTAGGCGGGGGACTTAATGTTGATGGTGGATTTTCGTTCAAGGTTAAATTTGTAAAAAACTCGAAAAATCATGCGGCGACATCTTGTAAAAGATAAAGCCGTTTGTAAGTGACGGATACTCCTCACTTAATTCACCAAGAATGGAGCATGTAGCAACAATCCCATTACGTGAATACGTAAAATTCCTCCAGGTTGGAGCATGTAGCAACAATCCCTTCCTGTGAATTTCATATCGACCTTGTATTTCCAAGTACCCATTATCGGTGTGGCATGACGACCGAGTGTTACTCTTCTGAGTAACACAAACCTCCAAGCACTATAATGAATCCATGTACGAAATACCCGTGCAATGCCGATTCTCGGTGTGTTATACTAGCCCGAGCCCTCTCGGTGTGTTATACTAGCCCGATTGAGCCCCTCTCGGTGTGTTATACTAGCCCGATTGAGCATCCCACTTGATCGTATCGGTCTCCGGATATGATCTCGATCGCAGATCATCCAACTCCACAAGCATGATTGGATGACCACGGATCAATTCCATCACCCCCAAGCGGTATGGAATACACACGGCCTTAGCTTGCCGGATACGATCTGATCGCGGTCATCCAACTCCACAAGCATGATTGGATGACCACAGATCAATTCCATCACCCCCAAGCGGTATGGAATACACACGGCCTTAGCTTGCGGATACGATCCGATCGCGATCATCCAACTCCACAAGCATGATTGGATGACCACAGATCAATTCCATCACCCCCAAGCGGTATGGAATACACACGGCCTTAGCTTGCCGTGATACGATCGATCGCGATCATCCAACTCCACAAGCATGATTGGATGACCACAGATCAATTCCATCACCCCCAGCGGTATGGAATACACACGGCCTTAGCTTGCCGGATATGATTCGATCGCAATCATCCAACTCCACAAGCATGATTGGATGACCACGCATCAATTCCATCACCCCCAAGCAGGTATGGAATACACACAGCCGACCCCGCATGGTCGACCATTGGCCTTCGCTTGCCAAGAAACCGTCCATACCAAGCATTATGGACGGAAAACCCCAAATTAGGGTTTGCGGCATATTACATGTGCCGCAAAACGTCTCAACCGTCCACCTTCGCAGGCATAGATGGAGGGTGTAGATGTAGACTCAAAGGGCCCGGAGCATGTCGACACAATCACCATGTGACCGCCTACACACTTGACCAATCGGTCAAAACCAACCATGATTGGTTACAACAAATTCGTCCGCCTGAAAGAGCATGGTCGCGCGGCTTTGAAAGCCAAAATTAGGGGTTCAAGACATCGCGCGTCCATCTTCTCCGGCACGAATGGAGGGTCGAGATTAGATTGAGCAAGGGTCGGTCACACCAAAGATGACCACCGTGGGCCCATCTACCTCTTCTTGCGGTCGGCCAAGGCATATCATGCCTGGCCAATCCAAAACGCCCGCTCAAACTCACGCGGTTACATCTCCCAAATCCTAAACTGATCTCGACCGCTCAACTTCACCGGATGATTTGAGTGGCTTAGATCACGTTTCATGAGACGGTATGACATAGGCGTGAACATCAGCCTACCGTCTACACGCCAAGCCAACCGGCCAAGACCGACCAAGCTAGGTCGTCTTGGAAAACGCGCCGGAAGAGAGTATGGCGCGCGGCTTCTTTACGGCATCAAACTCCTATCGCAAATCGATCTCAACCACTCAACTTTACCGGTCAAATTGAGTGGCTTAGATCGCGCCTTCTTGGGAAAGTGAAGTATGGACGTGCACACCGGCGTGTTGTCTACACACATGCCCTGGTCGGTCCTCTTCAAAACCTTTCCCATGCTTGTTTTCGACCAAGCTCAAGAGTGATGCTTGCGCACCTCTTTAAAAACCCTAATTTCATCAACTGGCCGCAGATGAGTGTCTCAAACATCATCTCATCCGTCCGACTTCACCAGCTTGGTTATACAACCCGGTCGGAGTTAATTGGTCGGTGAGGAGTCATTACCCATCATTTTACCACACCGCAATGCAAAGTACATATAAAATACACACGATACTTCACAAGTATCGACTTTCAATAACGCAGTTATTCAATTGAAAGATTACATGCTATCTTTCGTGGATCCACGATCCACATTCCGTACATCAATCATGTCACAAATCGGGGGATACATACGGGGTATTGGTCTCGCGGTTTACAGCGTGCGGCGTGCAACGCGCCATCACAAGAACGTGTCGGAAGTCATGGACGGTTAGAGATGAACTGGAGAAGTGGGCAAGACTGGTCGTGTGGCAACCGACACACAACTCCACTACTCCATCACTCCACTTCCTCCACTTCCCACGAGAGACGTGAATAAGGCTCAATGACTTGTATAAATAGGTTCTCCGCCCTATTTCAAAAAAAAAAAAAAAAAAAAAGAACAAGGAATAACGGAGAACAACACAAGTTCGGATTTACGTAAACCAAGTGTTAATACAAACCGTATTCAAACACTCGAGCCTCGCTTGCATCAACCGTAAGCTTTCTCATCTTTCATTACAAGTCATAAGCAAGCCAACACCTTCACAATCTCAACACCTTCTTCGCTTCCTCCCTAAGATCAACCCCATCTCCTTCACTTTGTGACCGAAACAAGTCCGGAACGGCCATTTCTTGGTTTAGGCCGGACTTGCACTGATTGATCTCTCGAATCTACAAGCACTCACCGCGCGGCAGTGCATTTGTTGAAGGTTTAGATTCATTCCTCATCCACACCCCAAATTACCAAATTCTGGGAGTAGTTTTCACCCATCAACTTGGTGGGAAAACAAAGTCAATCGTGGTATCATAGCCTGGGTTAACCACATCAACCGGAGGATGGGTTTCTAACAACCGAACTTCTTTATGGACACAACTAGGTTCGGGAAAAAGTGTATGAAGATAATCTTTTAGAATGGTTGAGGCACATATGTCAAGTCCCAAGTTAGGGACCTTTCTAAGAGTTAAAGCACATGGAGAATGATAATCACCCCAAACTTAGGGTTTTCGGTGTCTCTAGAAAGACTAGTCACAACTTCCCTAATTTCAAGGTCATCTGATTCTGAACATGGTCAATTGATTCTTCTAAGTCAGGTACATCCTCACTCATCTCTACGAGTTCATTTTCTTTTTCTAAGTCTATTTTTTCTAAATCGCTAGACTCAAAATATACTCGTTCCTCTAAACCATCATTGGCTTCGTAATCAAAAGGAAATACTACATCGTCTAAAACGGGGGTATCTCTAGTCAAATCCTCATCCTTTTGAATAGGTGAATAATTATTAAAATTATTTGGATTTGAACTAGAAATATTATCATTATTAAGCTCAATTGGAGTAACAAATTCCTGATCACTATGCCTACTTATTTCAAATTCTTCATCAACACTATCCTCATCATAATCATCATTATAATAATATGAAAATGGTTGAACCTCATCTAGACAAGTAGTGTTACCAATTCTATCCTCGTCATCTTGATTATGTAAATAACTATCCTCATTTGCAGGGGTACTATTGGAAACACTAAGATTATCTTGACCAGTTCCGTTCTGGTCCTCTAACAAAAGCTTTCGAATCGACTCATATGACTTTATTATGGTATCGTGACTCGACTCACATGACTTCCTTATTGTATCGTGACTCGACTCACATGACTTCCTTATTGAATCTAGGAAAGAAATTTCACTCGTTGCATTGCTTTCGTCCATAACTAAGTTATTCATTTCTGCGAACTTACGTGTCGACTCGGCTAACTTACGTGTTGACTCTAGTAGAGAGGAATTTTGCTCGTACGACCGGTTGGCGTGTGGATAGTAATTGGGATCACCATGGTATGACCCATAACCTTCAAAAGTTTGGCGTTCCCAACCACTATTCACACTATGGTCATATTGTTCAGTTGGATATTCATATTCATTGTGATGTCTATTGTAATACCAGTTTGACATCCTAACTACAAGGGAATTATACACAAACACAAACAAGGTTGACTCGACCACAACAAACCTGCTGATTTCTAGCAAACAAAAAGCATGATGGCTCCACTTAGATTGTTTCTAGACCATCTTCTAATCCTTCGAAAGGGAATTCGTTACAATTTAAGAAAACCCCTCTGGAATCAATCCGAGTTTAAGTAAGTTGAATAGAGGCGAGGGAAGCTGCGTGGAGCTTTGATACCCAAGGTCTCACCGCATTACAAGGCGCGCGATCACGCATTCAACTCACGAAACCATCATGAACTTCGAAGTATGCTTAAAACAGTAACCAATATTTTTCGAATGACTTTCCTATTAAGCTCGTTACCCTATCGGTCTCGTTCTAGTCAAAATTTTAAGCTTAGGTTCGCGTAGGTTACGTGTTCCTAAGGCGGGCAAGAAGGAAACGGTGATGAAATCCGAGTCCTTATCTTGATATGGCCAGGCCTTGCCCTTTACTAGAAAATTAAATCCGATTTCAGGTCCTCAACATATATGCATACAAAATCATCCATTAAACCCGCTGACAGGGGATTCCCGGGTGTTTAGAATTCTTACCTCCCTTTCCAGACGGGGGATGAACCGTTGAGGTCGACTCGGGCCACAACTCCTATATCATGTACGAACCCGAGGGGCCGAGACAGTATCGTAACTGTCGTCCTTCCATGTGCAGTTTATATTTAAACCAACCCTTCTTTAGGGTTTTAAAAATAAAGTCCAGTGTTCAATGTCCCAAAAAAAAAAAATTACAAAAATAAAAACCTTAATTACAATTTTTAAAAAAAATATACAAAAAAATATACAAAATCTTCTTCATCACTCCTTTTGGATTCCTCTTTTCTTTCCTTCTTTGGCTTCGCTTTTGTTTTCAGCGCTTTCTCCCTTTTTCTTTAGCTTAGTTCCAAATATGAAAACAAACAAGAAATACCAAAAGGCGTAAAAAATAAAAAAAAAAAAAAAAAAAACTAAAAACAAATCTATACACAAGTCCGCGTCGGCGACGCCAAAAATTGATCAAATTTTATATAGTGGTAAGTAGAGTTGTCGTTCACTCGGACTTTGTTGAAATTGATTTTAGGATTTAATAAAGAAAAATAATAAAAATAGAGAAAATATACAATTTATGTCACAAGATGAAAAGAGTTACTGGGACTCGGGATTCCACCAATTCTCACATTCATGCACTACACCAAATCAACGGTTTGGAGACATTTATATGCGTTGTTTTGAATTTCAGAGACACATATAAGTGTCTCAAATCGTGCGTCCGGAATCAATTGAGACGTCTAAAGAGACACTTATAAGTGTCTCTTAATTAATCTAAGCGACACTTATAAGTGTCTCTTAATTAATTTTTAAGAGACACCTATAATTAATTTAAGCGACACTTATATATGTCTCAAATAAAATTAGCTTTTAAAAAAATCATAATTTTTCAGGTTGGGAATTCCCAAAATCAAAATTATTTTCTGCACTTTTGCATGTTTTAATTTTCTCTGTACCCCAATACAAGTCGCAATTCCATTCGCAATCAAATATTAACACTACCATCAAAAATGAAGTCTTAACATTTAATATCTTCAAGGAAAAAATAAAAAAATGAAAGCTGGAATACAAGAGAAGATGTTGAAAATGACTCAAGTTACTTATCAGGAAATAAAAGATGTCGAACATAATCGATAATGAAAAATTTAAATGCCAAAGACTTGAAAGTCATCTAGTTTAGAACCTTGCGGAATGGGAATTCCAGAATGATAAATTGAGTTCCTTGTTATCTCACAAGTAGCACAAGCAATGAGCTTCCATACCTGAAAAAAACAATGGAGTTCTGTAAGAAACATTGACAATTATGATTCATGGACAAATGGCAACTGCCAAGAATCAACTGAAAATAAATGAAGGGCGCCTGCTACGATAAATTTGACAAGATTTTAAGAGACATTTACACGAACAATATCCTGGTCTCTGAAGCCTTAACGTCTATGTGAAGATTCCTTGCAAGTTCATAGACCAAGAAAAAGTTGTGAAGAATCCTAGCAAACAAGATACTAACAACTTTCCATCTACAGGCACTTCATTATTACTCTGTGTGCAACTTTGAATCACCAGCTGGAGAATTCATTGGGGTTTTCGTATCCAAACTGCAGGGTATATACCTCCTAACTGAAGACAGAAAAAACATATAAGTCACTATAAAAATCTATGAATGGACCAAGCACCTTTTGCATGACTAATTATATCTTCCAATCAAAGAATTTACATGGTTGAATACTTATTACCCTCCAACAAAAATGATTTCTTCCTTGGTAGATGTGTGACTCCTTGGGGTTAACTTGAAACATCTCCAGTGAAGTTGAACCACAGAAGAAGCATACCGAGGCATCTTGCACTGCCCCTCATCTTCAACCATTTAGTATGTTAGAGTTCAAAGTGAACAATATATATATCATACCCTGCAAAGAGTTGCAACATGTTTTGATAATATAAGGAATACCTTCTAACCCTCAAGCCACCACCACCACCACCACCATCTCCAATACCCATCTTATACGATAACAGGTGACATCGTTTTTAACTTTTAAATTATAAAAACCATCATTGGATACTCAAATTGTGAAGGTTACGAACTACAAAAAATTGGAAAAAATGTTTTACCTGGCCAGTTTACATTTCATACAAGAGTACCTCGGTGTTCTACCAATTCTCATCTTTATTGTGCCCCTTACACTACAAGATCTCTGGATCCATGTATTCTGTTGTTCCACACATTAAATTTTGTCGGGTTGATTCGTCAAATTTTTTCAGTTATCATAACCTGCATGACGAGATTAGGATGTAAGAACATGATGTATTAATTATAAAATGTAAGGGAGAAACACATGAATGTAAAGCATTTTTTAACAGATATTCTGTATATACCAAAAGCATGGTATAATGTATCTGAGCATGACCTTACATGCCAGTCACTGTCCGTCTAGAGATATAGTGATCATCCAACAAACAGAATAAAAAAAGAGAGAGCAACTTATATATTATTTACTAACATATGGCAATGGTAAATGGGGGTGTGGGAATTATCCTATGAGGCTATGACATCTATTCAATTGTAAACCCATCCGTCTCTTCGTTACGACAAAATTTTGATTATCATAAACAACACAAGGTTCAACTCATGGAAACAGGGGAAAATATGGTAAATACAGGGGATTTCTAATTTTTCATACATTTGGTTTCATTGTTGATAGTAATTCTTAGTGGGCTATTAAAATTTTCTATGAACTATGTAACTTTGAGATTATTAAATGATTGGCCATTCAATTACTACTTAATCACCAACAGTTTTCGTGCATTTACGTTAATCAAAAGAACTTGCACCAGCAACAACACCTATAGATCAATGTAATGTTGATATGTGACCTGAACATTGTTGACAAAAATCCTGATCATTTTCATAGTCACAGAAGTATGTTGGTAACTGGAATCCATGACCGGTTATCGAATGCAAAAAGCAATGATTTTGGAAACCTCTATATGGCTGCTTTATTGCATTCAAGAGACACCAAATAACCAATCATGTGAACCATCAAAAGCACAGAAAAAGTATTTTATTGTCAAGAAAGAAGCACGAAAATAATATGGTAATTATGTCATTAAAATGTTAGGACAAGAGACCAAGACATGCGCAGAAAGAACGTTTCAAATCTTACTTGACGAAAACTACATAGGTATGAATGGGGGCTCGCTTTTTCGCAGCACATTCAAGCAATTAACCTGAGTAGTAAATCAAATCAAGCAATAAGAACATGTGTATCGGTAGCTTCCAAAGAATGCATACATAGCTTGCAATAGAAGAGCTCTTTCAATATTAACCCCTTTCTCAGCTCATAAACAAAATCAAAGACTCAGAATCTTCAATGACAACACAAACAAGAAAAAAAATTAAAACAAATAATACCATCAAACTATGCTTTTCAGTTGAACAAAAAGTTAAAATTAACTTCATAGACATGACCAAAAATAAAAATCTTAGTACATAAAATTGGAATTATTAGCATACCCATGTTTTAAAACTCCATGAAATCAACTAAACAAGAACATAAATTGTAAAATCTAGAGAGAATAATAACATACGAGCTGTACTGTTCACAGAATAAGCTCAAATTAAACTGAAAAACAAGTAATAAAGTTAGGGTTTTATTCCTGAATCTTCTTGGATTTGTCCCTCAATCTTCTTCTGCAATTTCAAAATCTAAAGTTAAGTAATATATTTCTAGGGTTTACGAAATAAAAATACACAGAAAGGGTTTCATACCTGAGATTAGGTTACTCAAACAATGTAAAAATGGGTACTGATTTATGGTAATATGCTTAGGAAGATTTCTGGTCGATTAGGTTTGGAAGAAGAAGAAGAAGAATAAATTTGAGTTCCAATAGGGTTAAAGGAATTGATGTAAGAAGGATTTTTTTGTCGATTTAGGTATAGATCTGGCTTTAACATATGGTATGGAAAGAGAGGCGTTACTCTCAGAAGAAAGAGATGAGCAGCTGGGGAAACAAATCAATTTGGTTTCTCTCGATTTTCTCTCGCTCGATTTCTCTAATTAGAGAAAGGGAAATAGGAGAAGGGGAAAGACACGAGAAAGGAAAGGTTATGAGAGAGAGAAACGAAATATAAATATTAAGAGTTAGTCTTAAGACCAAGACTGAATTTTATCAAAAAAAAAAATATAATACAAAATAAAATAAAAGAGAATTAAAGATTGTCCAAATTTAAGACAACCCAAATAAATGGGGGGAACCAAAATAAATTGTGGGAATTGTTGTGGATTATATGAATTTAGTTTCAAAATTATTTGGTGGTGTGAGATAAAGATATGGGGGGAAATTTGAGAGGGAAATAAATATGAGGAATTTAGAAATTGAAAAGAGTGGGAATTTTGGGTGGAAAATTTGGTGTTTTGGAGGGAAATGAAATGGAATTAAAATGAAAAGGAAATGATAAATTGATATATTTAGAAGTTACTAAAAGGTTTTTAAAGTTATAAATTTTTAAGACACTTATAAAAAATTTAAGACACTTATAAGAGTAGTTGAAAAATCAGAATTAAAGCAACTCATATTTTTGATTTGAGACTCTTATATGAGTGGAAGCACTAAAGACGTGTATAAGTGTCTCGAACCCAAAAATCAATATGTCTCAAATTGGGCCATATGGTGTAGTGATGCGGTTCATCTATTAATTCCAGACAATTAAAGCTCATAAAATAACAAACATCGACTCTAATTCTTTGTCAAGGTAGATTTTATAAAGAATTATATGTAATTCACAAGCATGACGCATCTAAAGTACCTAAGACTAAGCATGCAACATCTAACGAATTCACAAATAATCAGGAAAAATCATAAATCAATTATAATAGTGCAAATAGTGATAAAGGAATTAAATAGAATTACCACATGGGTGCAAAACAGCTTCCTCCGTCATCCCAGTGATGGGTTCTAGCTCCGCATGGTGAAAACACACTCAAAGGAATATTTCATTGCTCAAAAATGGTTCACAAATGATGAAATGAGAGAAAATAATTAAAACCGGTTGTTTGCAACGCTTATAATTGTTGCAATCACTGTTACATAGAACGATAAAGATTAACTGTAGCTCTGCGACCCTCAACTAAGTGTCGTTGTCACTGTAGATAAAACGACTGCCTCTGGTGGTCTAATGTTCTTCGTTCTCCCCTTTAATGGCAGCAGCTGAGACAAGCTCTGCAACTCTGATTTCTCACCCTATTTCATTCCCCTAACTCTCCATACCCCCCACTGACTTCCGAACACTCTTTATATACTAGACAGGGCCTCCAAATATCTGCAATAACTCCTGAATTATTCCCCTTTAACTCTGCCAGCCTCGGGAATATTTTGTTTCCTTTTTCTTCTCACACGCAACAATTGCAATGATCTACACGCTCCAAAATGGTTAGTAAACTTCTCTTGATTGACTCTACTCGATACAGCCATGCTCAAACCTTCCAAAAATAGCAGAAAATCCCGTGGTATCTTCAACTGAAAGTTACTTCTCTGTTTTCAACCAAACAGTGAAATATCCTTCCTCTTTTGGTTTCAACGCAATTACCACCCCTTTTTGGTAGAAACAGGTCAATCCTAATCAAATCCCTCGAACAAATCCGAGAAAATCTCGGTTAAATCTCTGCTAGAAAATTTCGCAGACGACCAACCCATTTTCCCCCGCCTTTTCCTGCTGTTTAAACCGTGAAGAAAGGGGTTGCCCCTTAACCAATGATGGGGTGCGATTAGCAGATGACAATCCTGGGGTGCAAATAGTAATTAAGGTGCCCCTTAGTAATTGAGTTGCCCCTTATCCAAAGTGGGAGTCCGAATAGTAAATGTCCTCCGGGGGGTGTTCCGCATAATTTTTCGAGCCGATTTTTCCAAAAATGTTTATTTCCCAAAAATACCTACAAACACACAAAATACCATAATAAGGACAAAAACGAGTACTAACAATACGTTGAACACAAATTAGACACATAAATGCGTCTATCACCGGGCTTCTTTGTATACAGATCTTAGAATCTTTACTTTCGATGACTTTATGTGTAGATGGGAAAAATTCAAAGACGACATGTAATCCTATCGCTTTATTATTGTAACTCTTGTACTTCTTGTGCTTCCTTAGCACTCTTGGAATGAATTTTGCTGTTTTGAAGAAAAACAACACAAATTCAGAACTCGAACAAAGTTCTAACAAAATATAAATACAACGGAAACAAGATTAGTTAGTTTATGTATGTGCACAAGATATATCCTCCTGAGCAGGAGAAGAAATCAAAACATACCTAATAACCATTGAACTTACACGTAAAGGTACAAAATCTCATATCTAAATAAAGGCACACAAGAACTTAAACTTTGAAATCAAGATTTCCCATGTTGACATTCAAACCATATCAACTGCATATTAAGTTATTTCATCCAATAAATTAATCCACACAAAAAATGAATAAATTTAGAAGGAACTTACTAAGATAAGAAGATACTCAAATCATCTTGGTTATCTTAATTACTATCACCATAATCATGGGCAGAGTCATCCTTGTTCAACATCATCGTTAATATACTCATCATTGTCGCTGTCACCATTGTCCACATAAATACCCGAGTTCAATGAGGCAAGACTCTCGACGTAGACTGTAGTATTTGAAGAGTTTTCCTTTGGATTTGAAGAGTTTTCCTTTGAATTCTCATACACAATAAGAGGTCTAGTTATTTCATGTTTTGGGTCATATTGATGCACACGAAACCCATCATCTGTGTCAATTCCAAATAGAAGTTCACCATTTTGCAAAAAGATTTCTCCAAGATTTTCTCACTCTACAGAATTCCCACACCTCCAAGCCAATTTTCTAATTAAAATCAAATAAGCAAAGAGACTCACCCAACAAACACAAGTCAGCACTAAATGGTTTATCCAAGAAGTTAAGCCATGGCAATGTTTCATCCAATAAGTTAGGCCACATCGTTTCTTGGAATATCTATTTCTCAATATCAAAAGAAAGAATAAGTTTACTAATAAATTATGGGTATCATTGAGTCGGATCATCGATTAGATGAAAATCAAATCAAAGAAGATGAAACGATTAACGTGGTTCGGCACTAAGGCCTACGTCCACACAAACCCCTTAGGGTGAAACTTCACTATTGATCATAGGGTTTGTGTGGACGTAGGCGTTAGTGCCGAACCACGTTAATCATTTCATCTTCTTTGATTTGATTTCATCTAATCGATGATCCGACTCAATGATACCCATAATTTATTATTTACGGACTGTTCAAAGGTATTTTAGCTTTTGAATCATCCTATAATTGTTTATTGGTTTACCTGTTGTTCCTAGCCACCATAATTTTGTTGCTCATTTTTTGTGCTGGAATCATGCTCTTGTTTATTTGGAAACAGTAAACAACTGTTACAAAATTTGTTTAGATTTTTAGTTTGGTTTATGCCAACCGTAGAGGCTCTAAGAGAAACAACAAGCGCAATACGTGAGAAAGATGCATCGTGCATTTTTTTTTTTTTGATTCAAAAAATGATTTCATTGATTATCAAATAGGTAGTACATGAGCATCCTGGGAAGTCCAGTCTTGAATATCAAGAGGATAGGAGTCCCAATAAACAAAATCACTTTGTAATCCTTGGTTTTTTAGCAATCCTGTTTGCTACACTATTTGACTCTCTTTTAACTGAAACACATTTCCAGTTACTAATCTTACTTAACATAAACTTAATATCTAGAATTAAACCTTGCTTCATCCAATATGCACACATAAATCTAAACCATTGATGGATCTAACTAGCACATCACTATCAGACTCAAAAGTAATATTATTGAAATTTATTGAAATTGCCAAAGAGACAGCTTTCTTCATAGCTCTGCACTCCAGCTCCTCCACTTTTATTCCTTGCTTCATTCCTCCATCAAAGTATTCCCATTGCACACCAAAGCAGGTACCTGCAAAATCTCTTATAATCAGTCCAATTCCCCCTTGTAAAGTGTCTTTATCAAATGAAACATCAAGATTAATTTTCAGATGACCAAAATCTGGTGGGTTCCAATTTTGTAGCTGCGTTGGACCATTAACAATCACAAGATTGTTAACATTCAAATAAAAAATCTTATTGATATTATCCAGGGACATAAGTCTATTTGGATTATGATTATGAAATACTTTGGTACACCTATCTTTCCAGATAGTCCAAGCTGCAACCATTAGGAGTTTATTGATATCCTACCTATTTATGCCTGCACCAAACACAATGTTATTACCTGTAGAAAACCAAGAAATAACCCAAATTCTGAAAGAGCCATGCTGCGCTAATATGTTACCAACATTGATGTTCAAAGCTAACCACACTGATCTAGCATAGGGACAACTGATGAAAATATGGTCACTAGTTTCAGTAGGGTGATTACATAGACTGCAATGTAATTCTATTCCATTCTTGTATCTAGAAAGCTTATCCCTAGTTGGCACAATATTTTTGATACATTTCCACACAAAAAGTTTAACCTTGTGAGGCAATTTAACCTTCCATAGAGATTTCCATACTTGAGGAGGTACAGAAACAACCCCTGCATTTAAATTATTCTGCCCAAATAAGACATTATAGACACTTTTAACTGAAAAATTGCCTTTCCTATCTGGTAACCAAATAAGGGTATTAGTTCCTATGCAGGCACTTCCATTCACTACACCAAATTCTGAAATTAGTAACAAAAATTCGTAACGGCCTACTGGCCGTTACGAAATTTCTGTTACAAATGGCCGTTACGAGAACATTTGTAACAGAGTGAAGCCGTTACGAAGTTTTCAATATTTCGTAACACGTTCTAGCCGTTACGAATTTTTTTTATAGGCGTGCCAGCCACACGCTTGGTCACACCTACATCGTAACACCCAAAATTTGTGCGTGTGCCATTCACACGCGTACTATTTTGTTTTCACCCAAAATGAGTAACACTAGTGGATGTTTCCTCCCATGCGTGTGCCATTCACATGCGTGATTTTGGTATACCCTAATGAAAACCAGATCGAACTTTTGATTTTTCATTTTTCATTTTCTCTCTTCTGCAGCTCTGCTCTCAGCCTCTCTTCTCTTCCTCTCAGCCATGAGATTGAGTTTAAACCATCACAAAAATCTCGATCATCAACAAAATATCAATCATCACAAAAAATGTCTTCCCTGAGCCGATGAATCTATCTGTGTAAACCTGATTTCGCAAAACCTAATCTCATAAGTTTTTCGATTTTTAGGATTGAATCTGTTTTTCAATAACTTAATCTCATATAAGCAAACCCATTTTACAGAAATCAAATCTATCTTTGAATTTTGCAAACCCTAAAAGATTTTGAGACTCTATGAAGATTCAAGTATAAACCCTAGAAGAATCAGGTAAACTTTAAACTTTATTACTTGTTTTTGCTTTTTATTTTGAGGTGAATCTGTGTGTCTTAGATGTTCCGTTGAATTTGTACCTTTAATTTAAGGGAATCAAGAGAGAAGCTTCAAGGTAGTGCTGAAGAATTGGGTATACTGGCATATGAAGAATCTGGTCAAAAAGTGAACCTGGTCTACCTTTAGACGAAATGGTAAATCCAACTTTAAATCAGATGTGTGTTAATATTCTTTTCCTCTGATTCTTGCTTTGTTTGTTGTTAAATTAGGGATTTTTATTGGCACTGAGTTTTTTATGATTCAGGTAATTATGCTTATTGTGTATATTGATTTTCAGAGATGGGTTTTATTTGATTCATGGAAGTTGGAGAGTATTTAAAAAAATACAAGGCATTGCAGAGGCTAGAGCGAATAGAGAGGCTAGGTCTGAACTTGAGAGTCATTTGAGAGAATCAGAGGAGATTCAAAGTACATTGATTCAAACTTGAGGTAAACTCTAAGCGAAACGAAACAACGGGTAATACTTGTTGGAAACATCTGTTATCCTAAAATTATCCTAAGCACTATCATTTTCTTTATGTTATTGTTGTGGATTGTGCTTTATGGTTATTGAAAATAATTTATCAACACTTTGGCAAAGCACTGTGGGCATCTAGAAGAGATTGGATTTATAGATTGTATGAGTATCGAAGAGGTGGCACTTGGAAATGGAATGTCTGTTCAATATTATCCCGAGCTTGCATTGAACTTGTTGATCTAATTAAACTACTTTGAGCAATCATTTCATCATCAAATAGCTCGAATCTCAATTCTGAATCCATTTCTTCGTTTCTCATTTCACAAATATTATGCAAAACACAACACGCTCCGAGAACAGCATGCAAATCTTGTAGCTTGACCTCGGTTCTTTTGCGTAAACAAGTCCATCTCCCATTTAATCTGGGCAACGCTACCTTGGAAATTAGTTCTCAACCAAGTTGAAAGTCAAGATAGTAGCTTGCATACCAAACGTTCGATAAAAGTACTTACTGAAAAGAAATTGATAGTTTGCTTTAATTTTGATATATGGCTTCAATGTTTTGCCGTTAGATATGCCAATTCCAATTATTCTGCAATTCTTGATAGTAATGCATGCCATTTATGTTTCAGATGTGGATGTCATTAATTGCTTCGTATGTGGGAAATAGTACTGAAATTTATTTGTATTTTTGGTACATGTAAAACTGGTATTCAGTTGGTTAATTTGGTATATCAAGTTTAGGGTCCATACATGGGAATGCTTCCACTGCTTGAAGGTTCACATGAGGAATCCCAAGGTGAAGAATACGTGACAACAAATGGAGGAAGGGGTAGATGAAGCCAAATGAGCTAAGGTATGTCTATTTCTTTGTCCCACCAAAGACTTGTCATCAACAATTTCTACCATTTTGAAGACAAGTCTAGAGATCCAGTCAACTTTTTAGCCACAAATTGTTCGACAACTTGCAATTAAGTGAGTCAACTAAAAAAAAAATCACTTCAATAGATCAATTCCTCTGATTTTGATTTGCATATTTAGAATTTACTCCCTAACCTGATTTGTTTAAATATTTCGAAAACTGATGTTACTTCCGCTATTGTCGTGGGATTGATGTCCACAAGACAAAGTTTGAAGTGGTTTGTGCTCTGAACTGTCCGATTCTTGAGGAAGAAAGCAACCATACATCTTACAGTGTTAAGGGGAAGTTGTTGCTGGCCTTTTTAATGATATTTGCGAGGGAGTTGCTTCTGTATTCGCCGATACTACCCTAAAAGATATGGATATATTATCGGACTGGAATTAAGCAAAGTTCTTACTAGATATTCAATCATTTTGCTCTTTAGTTTTTGTAAAGCTCTCTAGAATCATTGTTGCATGATTATATTGTCGCCGGTGGTTAAAAACTGACTTTATGCTTTGTGTTAGTTTTTTTTGAAGACACTATGTTCTGTATCCATTTTCCTTACAGTTTATGTTGAGTTGGCGTGATCCAAGAGTTACCACTCTGTTTGTCACCTTTTATTGAGTGTTGCTATTGTGCTCGCTCTTTCTTCCTTGTTTCTTCCTTGTTTATTCCAAGCGCAGCATTTTTGTGCCAGAATAAGAATCGTAAAAATTATAAGTTAATTAACAATGAGCGTTTATCGTTCTGGTTCTTTTATTGACGAGTCTAGTATTTATCGTTCTAGTTCTTTTATTGACGAGTCTAACATGTGTGCTTTCATATTTTGCATCTGTACTACAAGGCTGGTGAGGGGAACAATCAGGTTGAAATTGATCACTTAAAATTCTTGTTTCCTCTCCAGTCTTGGTTACTTTTTCTTTCTTCACCTGCATTTTGAACCATTGAATCTGATGTTAGTCTTACCTTTTCATTTCCCCAGCATCAGAAGGAGTTGGAACTAACTCAACTAAAGGAACGATCGAGAAAGTAAAGGTAAGCTTGTTTTACTGAGTTCGGACACATCACCAGAGATGCACTGCTTTATCTCAAACACTTGTTCATTAGATTTTTCTTCCATATAGAAAGAGTATTAATTTTTTGAATGGTGTCAAGGAAAGGATCATTATTTTCCAGGAATCTAGCACCACTTGAACACTTAAACCTTTATGAGCTGTAAACAGGATAGAGTGTGTAGTGATACACCGCGCCCACCATCTAAGTGGTATTAAATCCCAATGTGATCCGATTGGCTTTTGTGCCGTCGTACATGAGTTGTTTCTTCATAGGAATGGTAGTGGATACGTAACCGAATGATTAAATCTCTAGCTTGGACCTGTGCACAAGCCGTACTTTGTCAGCTGTAGTTTACAATTTTGCATCCAGTTAGAGCTAAGGTTGTGTTTATGCTATATTATGTAGATTGCATTGTCAGATTTACAAGCTAAAGCAGAAATGGAAATCAGCAAATGTCAAGAGATCATTATTGCAAAACATGAAGAGTTACAAGCTGCAGAAGAGAGCCTTTCCGGATTAAAAGAGGTGCTTGAGGTGCTGTGGACTAAAAGATACAAAGGATGCTCACAAGTGTATAGAGCTAATGAATGGAAGATGGTAAACACTATTATGCTTTTGCGTTCAAATTTATTATTATCTGCATGTTTAACTGCTCAACTGGTAATGGATATACGTATATACATCCCTTAAGAAAATAAAAGCATATCATAAAACCTATATCTGTATCTTACTTTGGCTTTGTCTTCCCACTTTGTAGTCTGTATGGCATTAAAAATTTCATAAAAAGTCACTTAGTTCAGACCCATTTGCATACTTAGTAGCAGAACAGAAAGATCTGGTTTGCGATTTCTTTTCCACGATCAGTCAGTCACCATATTAAGATTAGCTATCCATGACTGCCAATTTTTATATACAGCTTGAAAAGTAAGGAATGTGTAGTTTCTGTTATCTCTTTCGTATTGTCCTATATGTAACTGCTATATGCTATCTCTAATCAACTAAATTTGGTTTATGCTGTTGCATTTGCAAAATTTTCTTGTTCAACAATATCTCTATTAAAACCGTTGTTAACAGTGTTTCGTGTCTACAGATAAAGTACTGGATAGCTGCTTCTTCTTGGAAGAGAGAGCTCCTGCAAGAGCAGTGGCCATGGATTGAGGATGCGCAGCTGATGTCGCTTTGGATTCCATTCGCTTCAACAATTCTGCTTCAAATTCAGCAATCTGCGGCATGAGACGGCTGTTATGTGAGTTATGTTTCTGCGCATGTTAGTCTGCGACATGAGAAAACTTAGAAATAGGTTAGAAACTTAAAGCATGTTATGTGAGTTCTGCATCTGTTAGTGTTATCTTATATGCTCTTTAAGTTCTAAACAGATTTGTATGAGCTTTAAGCCACTGAAAACTTAGAATTCTCATAAGTTTCTAACCATCCATTATATTCACTTAAAACATAGGGATTCTGTGAAGTTGTTCTTCTTTAAAGAATTAGACTAATTATTGTTGTTGAATGTGTAACTGAATTTGGTTGGATTGAATGAAAGATTGTTGCAGGAAATTATTTTTGAATTCTGGCGTATTTCCGACAGGGACTGAACTGCCGGTCAGTGTTGACCTGCTCAAAATTGGTCAGCATTGACTAATTTTGACCAGGTCAATGTTGACTAGCAGTAATTTTTTTGTTGTTACAAAAAAATTCGTAACGGCTTAAACCTGTTACGACCACGTAGTTACAAAGTTTTCGTAACGGCTCTCGGCTGTTACCACGTGTCAATTCGTAACGGCTCTCCTCTGTTACTAACGCCGTTGCAACTTAAAATTCGTAACGGCTCCATTGCCGTTACGAAAAATTTGTAATACCCACTTTTGCAACAGTCAGAGGCTGTTACAACCCCGATTCGTAACAGCTTCATTCTGTTTCTAATCCCAGAATTTGGTGTAGTGATTTCAAGAATTTTATTGGCTGAAACAGGTTCAAATAAGTAATGGATAAGGGGAACAATCCAGTTCCTAGTACCTTCATAGAACAGATCAGACACATATATAAGTATAAGCATTAGTATTCACTAAACCTTCAGCCGGAACATGAGGGTGATCCAATCCTATAACCCAATTGTCTAGCCAAATATTTATCTTAGTGCCACTTCTAACAGCCCAAACACTATTTTTTTTAATGGTATCAATACACCTATATATACCCCTCCAAATCCAAGAACAATTCTCATTCAGTTTTTGTAGATGTAGTATACTACACTAATTAAAGTACCTAGCACTCAATATCTTAACCCACAAAAGATCTTGTTCAGTTATGATTTTCCAAACCAACTTGCAGATAAGAGCTTCATTAAAAATATCTAAATTCCTGAAACCTAGACCTCCCATTTCTTTAGATACATTAATACTGTCCCAAGAGATAAATTTAATCCCTTTACCAGATTTATGCCCACACCAAAAGTTCCTCTGCAAAGAATCAAGATGACTAATTAAAGTAGATGGTATTTTAAAACAACCCATTTGGTAAGTAGGCAAGGAATTTAAGACAGACTTGATCAAAGTAGACCTACCAGCCTGATTTAAAGTGGTACCAATATAATTTTTAAGCCTAGCTTCAAAAGATTGAGCTATGGAATCAAAAGATTTCACCTTAGAATGACCAATAAGTAAGGGAGCTCCATGATATTTTTCAGAATCAGTAACTAAAGACATTTTGAGAGCACTAGCAAGTTCAACACAAGAAGCAGGATTAAGATTCTTACTAAAATAAACACAAGATTTATCAAAATTTAGCATTTGTCCTGACAACTTACCAAAATCTTGGAGAATCTGTAAAATATTATCAATGTGCTTCATATTAGCTTGACCAAAAATGAGAATATCATCATCAAACAGTAAATGGGTTATAGGGGGTGATTTCCTAGAAACTTTGACATCAGTTATCTCTTTCTTCATTTCAGCAGCAAGTAAGGACCTAGAAAGATATTACATGGCCATAATAAAGAGGTAAGGGGATAAAGGATCCCCTTGTCTGATTCCTCTAGTGGGCACAAACTGTTCACAAGGTGAACCATTAAGAAGAACATTAGTAATAGTAGTACTAACACATTGCATGATCAAGTTGCAGAAATCTTTACTAAAACTAAAACTCTCTAGCACCTTGTTAAGAAAGGACCATTCTAATCTGTCAAAAGCTTTTGACTGATCAAGTTTGATTGCCATTGTACCACTAACACCTTCTTTATGTTTCATAGAGTGAATCATCTCATGGGCAATAATAATATTGTCATGGATAGCTCTACCTGGTACAAAAGCAGCTTGGTAAGGAGAAATTAATCTCTTAAGAAGTGGCTTGATTCTATTAGCTAAGATCTTAGACATTATCTTATAAGAGGCATTGCAAAGGCCAATTGGCCTGAACTCGGATGGCAATTTAGGATTCTTGCATTTAGGAATTAGATAAATGTATGTCCTATTAAGACTTCTAAGCATGTGACCACAATGAAAAAATCTTTGAACCACATTAATAATATCCTTACCAACAATTGACCATTGAGATTGGTAAAAACCTTCTTGGAAGCCATCTGGGCCTGGAGCACTCCAAGCAGGCAATTTTTAACAACATTTTCAATCTCAGATTCACTAGGAATGGCAAAAAGAGTAACATTATCAGCATCTGTAACAATTCTGGGAATAAAATCAAAACAATGATTAGGCAAAACAGGATTTGAAGTGCAAGAAACAATACTGAAATGATTAGTAAGAAACATTCTAATATCATTTCTATCCCTAAGACAATTTCCATTTTGATCACAGAGAGCACTTATATTATTGGTATGCAATCTCTTATTGACCATGGTGTGAAAGTATCTAATTATTGTCCATATCAAACATAGACTTATATATCTCTAGGTTTCTCCTTATAAAATTCAACTTCTATTTTATACCAATTTTCCAGATCACTAATAATAGCCTTGACTCTATCATGTTGGTCAGTTGAACTAGTATTATTTTGGAAATCGCATAACAATTTTTGTAAATTTTTAATGTTCAACTTAATGTCACCTAATTCCATCCTATTCCACTGAGATAAAGCAATTCTAGCACTATGTTGTTTCTGATTCAATTTATAAGCAGGGCTGCCTTGAACATCAACATTTCAGGAATTTTCAAGTTTTTGCTTAAAAGTACCATGTTCAATCCAAGTCCTAAAGAATTTAAAAGGTCTCCATAAATGTTTAGGAATAGGATCAGTTATAAGCAGTATATGGCAGTGATCAGAGGCTATAAAGTTTAAATGCAGGAGTTTAGCAGATGGAAAATTTAAAGACCAATTAGCATTACAAAGGGTCATATCTAGTCTAGCTTTCCTAGTACCTGTACCATAAGAGTTACTAGTACAGGTGTAATACTTTCCTATAAACCAATATCCATTAAACCAGCATCATTAACTCTACTTTGAACCCATTTATCAGAAGTATTATTATTACTATCTAAATGAAAATTCAGATCACCAAGAACTACCCAAGGTTGTTGCACATCTTTACTAAACTCAGCTAAGAAATCCCATTGAGTTTTTTTAGGTTCATAATAGGTTGAACCATACATAAAAGATATTAGCACCTGAGGTTTACTAGGATCTAATTGGACTAGAACATGAATAATGTTCTTTTCACAGCCAATAACTTCAACGTCAATACCATCCTTCCACATTAGCACAAGTCCACCAGCTCTTCCTACTCTATCAATGCAGACATAATTTAAATAATGGACAGATTGGGAAACTAACTCCATTCTATGTTCATCAACCTTAGTTTCACAAAGAAAAATAAAGTTAGGGTTTTGAGTTTTGACTAAATTTTGAAATTGTTTTTTAGTAAAATTATTTGCAATACCGTGAACATTCCAAGAAATAATTTTCATTTTGATAAAAAAATAATTTAAATCAAAAGCAAAGTAAATTTTGAGAATAAATACCTTAGCCTCCTTAGTGCTTCAGTTTTTGGAACCCCTTTCTGTGACATGTGTGTTGCATGTGTGTTCATCATCTTGCCATTACTATTATCTCCATGTTCCAAAACATGAGAACCTGGAAAATCATTTCTCTCCGCTTACCCAATCTCTCCCCTTCAAGCCTCATCTTGCATACTTTCACCAGCGGTACTTGGGATAATAGAATAACCATCCTTAAGTGGAACAAAAGCATTACCTCTGTTGTCTTGCTTCTTAGTGAAAATGGGAAGTTGATCTCCACCCCTAGCTATCACAATCTGCTTCATTTCCCCCTTTCTAGCTTCACCAAAGTAATGTGGCTTAGCATAAGCCTTAGCTAGATAGTCAGCAGCCGCCTTACAAGCTCCATTAGTATGATTGATGATGTAACATTTTCGACATATTTTGTGAGGCTGCTTCTCATAGAAGAACTGGATCTATCTAGTAGAATTTGCATTAGTAATTGCCATCACTCCTCTTCTCAAAGGGTAGTTAATATCCACTTGAACACAAACCTTAATCGGGTCACTTCCTGATTGCATACCATCTTCAGGTTCAATTGCTAGTACTGAACCCATGATATTACCAATCTTAGTGATAGCTTTGACATTCATATGTTCTGGTAGGATTTTCTTAACTTGAATCCAGAAACATTGTTTACTCCAATCCAGATCTTCATAAATAATTTCAAAGTTGTAATAACGAAGATTAATTAGAAACCCATTGATGCTCCAAGGTCGAGAATCAAATACCTTCTTACGAGTATCTTCATTATTAAAACGAAACTCCATAATGTTTGTATCCAACTCAAAAACCTTAATATCCCCAGCTGGAATAAATTCCCATATGGAACCAAGAACCTTTTCTACTGATTTTAAACCCATTTTTCCTTCAACAAAAATCTTGCCAACTAAACTAAACTCAACTTCAGTTTCTTCTTTGTCCTCATTATCTTCAGATTGGTGATAGACAACTTCTTGAATATCTCCCAGCTCCAATGCAGCTTGAATAAATTTAGCAGCAAGATCAGTAACTGAATTGGTGTTATCTTCTGCCATTTGATTAGAAGAATTCTGTAGAACTAATAATGTATTGTTGAATTGAAAAGGCTCATGCAAATACCCGTACTTATATAACTGAAACCCTAGTGATTTTGGTAAAGCATTAACATTGCAGATGATATTATTCCTAATATCACGTAATTGAGAAAATATTCTTAATTGGTTATTTCCAATCGAGATATTCGGAGTCTCCATGAAAGGTAAGTGATAGCTGTAGATAATACCAATAATAACCAGAGGAAATAACGGAACAGATTTATAACGGAATTTTTGACATTTCAATTTCACCCAATCACAGCCTTGTACGACCCACTAAGCTGCTAGCATGAATCGGCCGAGATGATTTTCCAGTTGAACAAACATGGCAAACATGAAGAACAAAATAGCTTCAAAAAGCTTCAGAACAACTTTTGCAAACGCTTGAATCACAGATATAAACTTGGTAAACACCGTATGGGATAACAATAACTGCATACACATTTGGAGATAAAGATAATTAGTTAGCATTAAAAGAAAATCCAAACAGATCGAGATAAAAGATTTGCAACTTTAAATGGGAAGATTGTGATTTCCAACCATAAAACATGTGAAAATATCTAAAACTTAATCATGTAGATTCAGAACATGTATAAAAATCTAAGAAAAAACCAAAAAATTCAAGAAATTTTGTGAAAGAAAATACTGAGTTGACTCAGTTTTGTCGCCGATCCTCGGAGCCTCTAAGAAAAAATCTCCTGTCCTTAATCTACATCCTGCATAATTAGCACCAACTATATCGCAGGTCTTGGTGAGTAAACACATAATATCATCTGCTGCTTCTCTACTCTCTCTTCCCTCTTTTCCTCCTCCTTTCCCTAGCGCCGCCCCCTTTTCTCTCCTCGGATTGCATCTGTTTTTGGATGAAATCCGAGGAGAGGCTTGCGTTTTCCCTTGTTTTTTTGATGTAGATTTAGTTTTCTCTGATTTCTGTTAGATCTGGGGTTTTTGCTCTTCTTTTTGAGCTGGGGTTGTTGATTAAATATATTGCTTTTTCTGTCTTTTTTTGGATCGATTGATGAGGGTGCTACTCCGTACTCATTAGATTTGTTTCAAGCTGTCGGATTTGATGTCCTTGGTTGATAATTCTTCTATTTTGTTAGCGGAGCCATCACAGTAGGGGACTAGGGTTTCATATCATGGGGTTTGGGATGCTTGAAGAGATTTGGTGGTACTTTTCAGTCTCCAATCGTTTCATTGTCACTGATGAAGTGTGGTGGTCTTGGGATTCTTAATCGATTTTCTTCGTATCTAATTTTCAGTGGTGTTGTTGACTCTTGAGTTGACACTGGTGGTTATTATTTGGGGTTATAGAGGCCATTAGCAACACTGGTTACTATGGCTTTCTATTGTTGCAGATCCAATCGAAGACAATCACATAGTCAATGGTGGTTAGTGACGGGAAGTTTTCACTTGGGTGGGATAACATCTGCGTATGGAAGGAGAGTCTTTCATCAGGCCAAAATGTTCAGTTCTTGGTGATGGAGTACATGGTGGCGGCGGTGGCGGCCAGTCTCCAAAGTGGCGGGGGTGGTTTTTCTGAAAATTAGGTTTTGATAAAGATTGATGAGAATATGGGATATTAGGGTTGCCTTCTAATGGGCTGGGGGTTGGATATGACTTTTTCTAGTCATTGTGTTGGGTAGCCGACTGGGCTTATCTTTAGGGAGTTATGCTGAAACTTGTTTCATGTAGCTATTTGGGTCATATGTAAATACCTTGAGTCTTTGTTTGGTGTCTGTATTAAACAAAGTCTTTCGGTTTGGGTTGTAGCTTTTAAGCTTATTCCTAATAAGCTCTCTTCTATAAAATTAACTTTTGCCGATTAAAACAAACTATATCGCAGGTCTATCCCGTCGTACTATAGCATGGAGCATCAAGTCCATTCGTTATTGAGCTTCAAAGAAGCTAAGAAATAGTTTGTCAATATTCGATTTACATGACGCATGCCAATATGCTCTTCGTCCCGATTCTTCAAATAGGTGGTCCCAAAGAGATCCACCTATGGAGTTGTGTTCCTTTCGTCTAATGATGAAAATACAAGGAAAGTTACATCATCCTTTTCGTCTCGAGTCCCACAACCACAAGCCAATACGTGTGAAAATCGGCTAAAAGATGTTGTGTGTGGGTGGGGACTAATAATAGGTACTCCCTCCGTTTCACTTTACATGATGTTTTAGGGTTATTTTCACTTCCAAAATAGATTAGAGTTTTTGTATTTCTCCCAAATTCTCTCTGATTTGCCCTTGCTTTGGAATCACACCAGAGCATAAATTCTCATCATAATCAATGTTTAAATATCTTCCATGGAGGATATATACTTAAATTTATAAAAATTTGGCACATTCCAAGTAAATTACAATGAGATTGGTAACTTTCCCTAAAATTTAGAAACTAAAAACTAGGCCATTTAATTTTTTTATAGGTATTAATATGGGTAGAATTGGAAAAATTTAACTCTCTCTGATGTTCCTTAATCTGCTTGAAAAACTCTACAACATCAAGTAAAATGAAACAGAGGGAGTAAAATATAATATGGGGGACTAAATGATCAATGGTTATCTACGGATCGAGAGAAAAAAGCAGGCTAAAACCGCCTCTTACAGTTTTTTTTTTTCACTTTTTTGTGGGTCCCATTGGATTTATCCCCTTGGGAAACTTGCAGGGGTGGGTCGTGAGAAGCGTTTTTTTTTTGGGTTGTTTTTCTCCCCGTTCGTTTATACTTTCTGCTAAATGATTAGGACGGTGTAATAATGTAATCATTGAGACGGGGCATTGGCGTGAGAGGGGCTCTTAAACTCTCCAAATTCCCCTATTTGTAATTCAATTAGAAATAAAATCAATCATAATTGCATTTGCCAATATACAATTCATACTATATTATAATTTTATTTTTTTTGATCCTTAAATTAAATATTTTATAGATGAAAAATTAGAGTACATGAAATATGATCCCTGACAATCACAACCAGAAAGAAAAAAAGGAAGTTAGAAAAGCTACCCACACAAAAACTGCAAAAATAAAAGGAGCACAACTGAAACAAAGATCAACTAATAAAACAACAAAGATTGTGTGAACCCATGGTGCCAGCTTAGGGTGGTTCAAAAATCACCTCCTTACAACTGATGACGAATTGCTTTAGAAAATTACTTTGAAAGACCCTTTTTCTGTGAAGCTCATAGGCGAATAGGCCACAATTCATACTGCGTTATTGGTCACGGCATAACCTACGTAATTTTATGCGCCCGAATCAATGTGGGATGTTATTAGAAAAAAATAATGGTGGGAATCGCGTCATGTTTAAAAAAAGATGTAATGATTGCAGTTTTCAATAGTGCTCGTATATTGGGTATGCGTGTTTACGGTGAATGTACCGCCGAAGTGTATACTGTTTGTTAACTTGTATACCTGTATACATGTTAAGGTTTAATAAACAATTATTTTATTTCTTTGGAAATTGTGTTTTTTTTGTCTTATTCTACTAGAAATTGGTTTTTCTTGCACTAAAAACAACAAATTTTGTTCCCAATGCAATGAATTACTGCTTTCAATGCAATAAAACAAAGAAATCTTGTTTCCAATGCAAAAAGTTGTTGTCTTAATGAACCTTAACATGTATACGGGTATACAAGTTAACAAGACCCAAATATTAATTCAAAATTCAAAACCAAATCACGAAAAAAATCATACAGATTTCTATACGAGTGAAGTAGATGGTTTCACTTTCTAGACAGGATTGAAATTTTGAAAAGCTATGAAAATGACAGAGGGCAGCCCAGACATCATCGGAACTTCTTCCCAAAATTCCCTCGGTATTTCTAGCATTGCTTTTTTAGAAGACCTGATTTGCATTAAGTCCTTTAAGCCCTAACTTGAGCCAATAGAGTCAGGTACCTTTAATTTGGCAAGACTACTATTCCTGTGTAACTAGCAACAGACAATTATGCAACACGACAACACTGCTGTCGCTCACAAAGGCTTACCTGATCTTTGAAATGCGAACTTGTTTAAGCAAACGAAGTAATAATCAAGCAAGGGAGAATACTGAAAACGGCCACACATAAAAAAAAAAAAAATCGCCTTAATTCTCTATCGATAAGCAAGTGCAAGAAACGGGGTAAAGAAGAGATCCTACAGAAATAAGTTACACACGCTAAGATGGATTTCATAAAAAAAACACTAGAAAAAGAACATTTAGACATAAAAAGAGAAACAGCAGAAATATTTTCACATAAAGAATTAGAACACCCTAACTAGCCAGGCCAGGGTAACTTCAATGCTGATTTCATTCTTGTGTTGTGATAAGAGTTTTTAGTAAAAGTATATCTACAACCGCATTCAAAAGACCCCCATATAAAACTAATTATGCTTTCAAAACAAAAAAAATATATATACATAACTAATTAATTCCCAAAATCAGTAAACAGTAGAAATGTGCCAACGAAAGATCATAACAACACAAATCCAGAACCTGAACAAAGTTCTAGCAAAATTTGAAACACCATTCAAACCTTAAATATAACCAAAACAAGATAAGTTAAGTACAAATCTCATAATTAATTTCACACAATAACTTAAACTTTAAAATCAAGATTTCCCATACTAGCATTCTACCCATACATCAACTACATATTAAGTTATTTCATCCAAGAAATCCCCTATTGAAATTAATAGATATCCAAAAAAAACTACAACTAGGCTCTAACACTAACGGATACTAGATGTTGTTCAGGAATAACAGATAACTTACCGAGATAAGAAGATACTCAAATCATCCTGGTTTTCTTATTTTCATTTTGAGTATCATCTTCAACTTCAGCGCTATCACCATACTCATCGTCAGAGTCATCCTCATCATCAACATCATCGCTAATGTCCTCATCATCGTCGCTGTCATCATCGTCTACATAAGTACCTGAGTTCAACGAAACAAGACTCTCAACACAGACTGTAGTATGTGAAGAGTATTCCTCTGGATTCTCATAGACAATAAGAGGTCTAGTTGTTTCATGTTTTGGGTCATATTGATGGACAAGAAAACCAGCATTCGTGTCGATTCCGAATAAAATTTCACCACCCTTCAAAGATCGCAAGGGCATCATTCCTTTAACCAACCCAGCAAAATGTTTTTTCACGTCAACGAAAAAAAAAGTTTTCTCCAAGATTTTCTCACTCTACAGAATTCCCAAACTTCCAAACCAATTTTCCGATTAAAACAACATAAGCAAAGAAACCCGCCGAAGACACACAACTTTGTACTAAATGTTTCATCCAAGATATTAGGCCATGGCATCTCTTGGAATATATCTTTCTCGATATCAAAAGAAAGAATTTTACGAACTCTTTCAGATCCTTGTTCATATACGTATGCTTCCCAATGAATAACTCCGTTAACAGGCACCTGGCCTATATCAGGCTGAGGAAAAACAGTATACGGGATGCTCTCAAGTGTTACCCATGAATCTGATTTTAATGAATAGACGTGAACTTCAGACCCAGGTTGACCGATATAACTAACAAGAGATACCACTTTATAATCCCCATTAATATAACCAAATCCAAATTGTATATCTTCTGTTTGATGTTCTAAGTTAAATGGTGTATCTGGTAAATCCTTATATTCGTTTGTAGTTGGGTTCCAAAGACAAACAATATCCATGCGGTAAGGACGAACACAAACCAACCCATCGCAAGAACCAAAAAACTTAAAAGTATCAAAAAGACCTAATCTGTTCATTAGCAATGAGAGATTGGTATTCACATAAGGACCAGCACATACAGTAGATGATGTTGGATCATAATCTATGGTGTAAAAGTCATTCTCATAGCTATCAAGGATACAATCATGAAGCATAAGACGTAATCTATTGATTTCATTAGCGCGATTCAAGTGCTTTCGAACAAACTCATCATCATTTAATAATTTGTACCAGGTTTTGTTTAGACACCTGAATCTCCCAATTGACTTCACAGGCAACCTCACAAATAAGTCTAGAATGATTTCTTCTGGGATATTCGTCATCGCTGATGCATTTAAAAAAAAAATCAGATAAACTTATCAGAATTTTATAAATCTATTGAGCTGATCTCTACCCCAAAATTATCATTAAATTTAAAACAAATCCAATTAATATCATCCTAATGCAAAATACAAGTGAAGGAGAGGGGAGTGAGTACCTGCAGCAACACGAATGGAAGGTTGAGGAATTTCTAGGGTTTGATTTCTGAAGAAATATATATAGAAAGGTGAGGGAGTGGTTGTCTCGTACAGAATAGTGAATAATGGTAAAAAGAAAATAAAAATGAAATGAGGTCTTCAATGTATGGGCCCTAAATTGTACTGATACTTGGACCGAACACGGAAGAGGGTGGACTACCCAATGCTAGGTTTGACTAAATTTCCATGCCTTTACCATTTCAACGTAGAATATCCGTTGGAAAAGAAAATGAATCGTCCAAAACATGCAGTGGGATTAATATTTTATTTCCATGCGTGAATAGCGATAAGCTTGTTGGGAAGGAATTCAAGTTTGGTCACATCCTATTTATTTTTCATTATACTATCATAAACTGGTATAACAACCGAAAAACAATCGACACGCGAAGAATCCACTTCGGTAAACAGGACCCAAAAATGATAATCAACTCCAATCCAGGAGCAAGGTAAAGATAAACGATCAAGATGATCAAACCTCTCAAGAGAGTTAAACAGGTTTTAAACCAAATACTATTTTCATTAAACGAGCTAATCCAAGCTAATTACAATGATAAAGGAAATGGCTATTTATAGCCTCCAAATATTAAACCTAGAAATCTAGAATGTTCCTAAACTAGCCTAGAGAATATATATTATTCTCATGAAGACAAGATAAATCTAACAAGAAACTAAATATTCTAATTATTAAAGTACTAAAATTAAGAGATATCCAAGTTTTCAAATCTTGGAAATATACTAGACTTGCCAAAATACGTCCCGTATCATAAACCTTGTGTCTAATCTCCAAAAACTCAGATTAGGCGGCATTACTATTTCCATGACCAAGGACGTAGTACATGTGTTGGTTTCTAAAACCAGTCTTTAGCTGGAAATTACACTAACCTGCATCTCTGCTTATACTGAAGTTCTTGAGTAGTATTTCTTCTTCTCCAGCAGTATGGTAAGTAGTATTTCTTCTTCTCCTCTAATCTTTTTCCCATAGTTTTTCCTTTATTTGATTAATCATTTTTGCAGACATTTACGGTCTTTCTGATGAAGCCACATTTATTCGCACCTTTCCCCACTCTATGGATGATGATACCCTTCTCGAACGTCTTAATACTTCTTTAAATAGTTATACCAATGATAAAAAAAAAATCTCTTTCCTTAAATGAACTCAGATCTAAATTCCATCTCTTAGAAATTGACCATAGAAGCAGTTTGAAAATAGCTCACTATTTAAAACGCCGCTACCTTGACTCCAAAGATGAGATTAACAAGTTAAGAGTTAAGATCAGTGATATTATAGATGATAAAGATCGCATCACTAGTCAAGGTGCTAAAGCTTTAGAAAATTTCACGAAACCCTTCTCGAAATCCAACTTGAACGAGATGAAGTTAACCGTAAGAATGCCATTTTTGTCGAAAGAGAAAATCAAATTCGTTCTCGTCTTCTTATAACTAATGATGATGAGTTCGCTTGGGCTGCGAAAATCTTAGATGACGCCAGAAATAATTTAGGTGTAAATGTTAGTCTCCAAGCTGATCATTCATCCTTGATCAAAGATATGATCTCTAACAAAGAATGTTGTTAACTTTACTTTCTTATTGGTTATTCTTTTTCATAAACTTTGCTTGAGTTATTGATATGTTATTGTATATTCGCAGAGGCTAAGAAGGATTTTTGCAAAATAATTGAAGAATTGGAGACTCAAACTAAATCTCTTGAAGCAGAAAAGGTGGAACTCGCAGAAGATTTATCTATTCGCAATGATAAATGCCATCGGCTCAAGAATCAGTTGAAGCTCACCGTTGCCAACTTCCAGAATGACACTCTTCATTTTCGCAATCAGACTATCATGAAGGTCTGCGATGATAACCGCATTTCCCACTCTATGTATCCCTGCCTCTTAGATGAAATTCCTCCGAATGTATCATTTCCAGACATTTCAGATAGTGACGATAGTGGGGAAGAAAAAGAAATTGAAGAAGACATTGATGAGGAAGAAGAAGAGTCGAACAAGAAATAATTGTCCTTTTCTTCATTAACTTTTCGTCTTTTTGTGACACATGTACATCTTTTATTCTTTGATCTTTATGTAAATCTGTCACTGCGATCTCCTTCAATTTCCAAAATCTCTCAATATAAGTTCTATTCTCTTTGTTTTACCGGCATATATTAGAAAAGCAACCTTTGTTCGCAACAAAAATCAAAGATTAGTAATCAATATATAATCAACATATATGCGTTAATCTATCAGGTGGAAGCAAATAACATTTTCCTCTGTTAAGCATTCCAATACTTGCCTCTGTTATTTGTTTTCAAATGAGAGATTAATCATGCCGAAATGTTGTACAGGATTGTGTGCGTCATTTTCGCAATCTTATTTGTACTTTTCTGCGAAATCTCGCTGTGATGAATTCGCTGTCATATGTAGCTTGGAATTTTCCAAAATTCCATTCAGTATTATTCTCTTGTGTGGTATTAATTTGCCTTCCTAAGTAAAGGTCTTATTTTGCCACTCTTTGTATTTGCGACAAAATCACAGGACGTCTTTACATTTTCATGTATTGACCCATTGATCTTGCCTTATCATTTTCTTGTATTATTGCCTCAGCGGGATATTTTTAATGCGACAATATGACAGGCCTAAATGTTCTTGCGAAATAAAGCCCCATGATATTGTCGTCTTGCGACAAAATCGCAGGACGTCTTTACACTTTCGTTCACTGACCCATTGATCTCGTCTTATCTTTCTTTAGTATTATTACCTCTCCAGGATCGTTGCACAAATATAACAAGCCTTAATACTCCCGTGAGTAAAAAGCCTCATGACATTTGCGTCTTTGACACTTATCATCTCCCTAATGGAGGGTGCCGCCCTTATCATCCCCTAGTTGCCCCTACAAGGAGGCGTACCTCTACCATGCAAGGTTGGCTCCTCCCATCCGGTCTTAACAACAACTAAGTTGTTTTCGCGGCCTTTATCCCTTCGCCGATATGGCTCATGGTTACAAGACCGCACCCTAAGTGGGGTTTTCTTCGGGCCGAGTGCATCATATCCAAGACTTGCTAAGAATGGCCAGGTACGCTTCAAACGCCCAGGCACTCTTGTCTCAACCGTGTACCTCGGCGCCTTGATCGAGTTCTGCACTCCTTAGGAGAGACCTTCTTACCTTAGTCGCCCAACCTAAGTCATAAGCTTAAGCTGAGAATCCAAGGCACCTTTCCTGGATGGGTTTAATAACCCCAAGTCTCCATGACCCAGGTTCCGGGGCGGTGTAACCTTTCCCTAAGCCATGTAATAGGTCTCCCCTTCAATGACGCAATTTAGGTCTTACATTTGCCCCTTGCGAAATTTTATTCACGAACTAGGGTGTACGCCAAAGTTGGGTGCCTCTGTCTTTTTTGTTTATTCTTGTATAACTCTTGCAAAATTATCACATTTTTCATTCTATGAATATAATTTCTGCGAAATTAACGCATATCTTCATTCTCACTGCTGCAATTTCTTATTTTTATTTTCTTTAATCAGTAAAAGATATTTTTTGAATACATCTTTTGCGTTTAACTTTGTTTCTTTCTTTGCTCAACTTATCAATTTCATTCTCACTTCACATTTTAAGTTTCTTACCTTGTGTTTGTGCTTCCTTGAGTTCTCGCATACTATTGATGATCTTGTTTCGCAAAATACTCTTTTCTTGTTCTGGGTCGTCACTATCTCTTATACCATACTTTTGCAGATATTTTTCGTTATACACTGCAGTTTTCACTCCTTCTAGTTCATACTTTCCTTCTTTGAGCACCTTTGTTACTGTGTAAGGACCTTCCCATCTGTTCGCACATTCATCTCCATCATCCTTCCGAAAAATGGGCTGTAAAAGTAATACCAACTCTCCTTTGCGAAATATTCGTCGATTCTCACTTTCAACAACCATTGCTTTCGCAGAAATCCCTTCTCTTCCATGTTCCACTGCGTCTACCATCAATCGTTAGCCTCTTTTCTTTTCTCTGACATTGTGCTTCCAGTGGATATTTTTAGTTACTCTCTCTTCACATTTCTCTACGTCGATTGCATGACATTTTCTCCCTTCAACCCAATCTGCTCTTATAATTCCAACACCACTAGGATGAGGAAACTTAATGCATTGATGGAAGGTTGAGGCTACTCCCAGAATCCCATGCAGCCAAGGTCGACCAATCAGCGCGTTGTATGGTGACTCTACATCAACAACACAGAACGGAATTTCGGAAGATATCCCCTTCAAAGGAATTCACATGGTAATCTCTCCCTTGGGTTTGTTCGCAGTACCATTAAAGCTATAAATCTTGTAAGTTGAAGGTATCAAATCCTCATCCTTTCCCCCCATAGTTTTGTAAGTATGGTAAAATAGAATATCTACAGAGCTTTCCGTATCAATCAATATTCTATTGATTGCCCATGAATCCTCATCTTCATCATCTTCATCTTCCCTTGGTTTCGGGTTGATATCTAACTTTACCACTAAAGGATTATCATGCATTTCTCCACCTTCAGGAATTTCTTCTGCTGTAAAGGAAATAGGCTATTTCTTCCATTCTTTTTGTGGCGAGACTTTCGCAATATTCATAATTTTTCTACCATCAACATCTCTTGCGAACACTCTGCTCAGAACGTTATCATGAAAATCCTCTATTGTTTTGTATGAGTGTACAATAGAATTGCTGAATAGGTTTTTTCCTTTCGATCCGACTTCAATTAAAAATGTATCTTCTCTTTTTGCTGCATTTGCTCTGCGATCTTCTAGTGGTGGTGGTAATGGTAAAGGTTGCGGTTATCTTATCAGAAAGTGGTTCAACTTGCCTTGGTCTAACATTTTAAGAATAATTTTCTTTATATTTCTGCAATCATTTGTGGAATGTCCATGAAAGTGATGGTATGAGCAGAATTCCTGAGTTATGTATTTCGGTGGTGCCTCCTTCCCCATGTTCCAAAGTTATGGGATATTTTCCATCAAAATTATGGCTTCCCATATTTTTCCCACACTAGCATTTAAAGGAAGCATTATTATTTCTTCCCATACTACCCTGTTAGATCCTTGTCCCCTTTGATATTTAGTCTTCTGTCCTCCATAAGTTTCCTCTTCTTCTCGCCTTCCTCTGCGATCTTCTCTTTCACCCCTTTCGTGTATTCGCACGTGATTGTATCTTTCATCTTCTTCTCTGCATCCTGGTTCATTCCTCGCTACTTCCCTTTCTCTCCTTTCAATCCTTCCTAGTGTTCTATCTACTTCTTCATTAATATTATCGTTGTTGCGGTTCCGTTCGCGTATTCTTTCCCGGTTATCATGATTGTTCTGGCGTATAGCCTCCTGAAACTCTTGTTCTTCAATTTCTTCCCTTCTTCTTTCTCTTTCGCAAGCTATACGTGTTTGTTCGGCATTTGGCCTCTCAATTTCATCCTCCACTATTTTTCGATTCCTTTGTGCTTCTCTCCCTTATAATATCCTTCTTCCTTCCTCCCGGTTTTCTTCACCATCTTGATTATTTCGTTCATGATGTTGCTCATCCCTCTGATCTCTATCATTTTGTTCAATATGATAATTTTCTCCACGTTGGATATAACGATCCTCAGCTATTTCTCTCTCTTCATGGTGTCCACCACCAAGATTCTGCATATCTTCTTGAATGTCCTCAACAACACCTACTTCAAGCGAATCTCGTCTTGCTTCTCTTCTATTTGATCTTGAATTTGATCTTGTAGTACTTTTCGACCTTATGCAACCTTATATTTTCCATTCTCAACTCATGATTTTGTCGTGTTAAATTTGCACGTTCTTCTGCTTCTAATCTCCTTTCTTCCAATATCCTTTGTCTTAATATCTCTAGTTTTTCATTCCCTCCTCTCCATGAATGATTCCTCCTTCTACTCGCCTCAATTGCTGTGTTTCCTCAACTTTCTCTCGTTGAATCATCCTCCAGTGTGTGTACACCGACTCTATCATAATCACTGTTTCCACCTTGTATCGGTGTATGCTGAATTGGGAGTTGAATTTGTTCTTCTCCATCATTTCTTGTTCCCATCCTAGAAGATTCTCCCATTTCCTTTCTCCTTCTTCCTGCAATTCTTGTGCTTCTCCTTACCATCCTCTCAATTTTAATAATCTCTTTCAAATTTCACAAATTCTTCACCAATTCTTCCAAACCTTCTTCAAACCTTTTTAGATCAACGCCCTCCCTGTTTCTAGGGCCAATATGTGGTTGCAGGATTTCCTACAACCACACCCCTCCATGATTATACAATGCTCTAATCAAATTCCATGATCAATTAACAAAGTTTTATTTATTTTTCTGAAGAATCTTACAAGAGTAATAAGAATACAAGGAAATCAAAATAACTCTAGACTTTCTCTCTCCTATTTGTTTTCATCTATCTCTCCAAAAGATCTCCCCCATCTCGACGCTGCTTGGTCCTTTATATAGGATATTACATAGTGGATGACAGCTAAGCCAGCCTTTATTTTCGGATCTGATCTGCGTCATTCTCGCAAGCTTACAAGGGTTTTCTTCGCAAGTTATTCTCGATCTTCGCAGAATCTTCACACTTTCCTCATGATTAAGCCGACGTCATTCGCTACATCACTTCTCTAACACTCTGCGATGGTCTTCGCAACCATCTTTTAGTTAAAACTTCATTTGAGACATAATCGCTATGAGATTCTCGCTCCTACAAGGTCGACAAGGAAATGGATGAAATTTTACAAGTATGGTGACAGGTTTAGTCGAAACCGTCATTTCATGATGGTTGCGTGTGATCACGAGAACCTTCTCAAGCTCAAATGGATTAGTGAAGCAATGCCAAAACGAAGGAGGAGCTTTTTCGTATGAGATAAACTGGGATGTTTGTGAAAAGGTGAGCAAAAACTTAACCTGGTTATGCCTGCCTCGGTGAATTTGTTGTTTGAGTCCTTCACTTACTACTAGTTATTGATTTTGGTGACAAAGCATTGGTTGCAGAAAGAGGATGAGGGAAGGGATATGGGTAAAGACTTTGGATCTCCTTCGTCAGAAGCAAGGAGCTGGGCTGTTGATCAAATCATGGCTGGTTGATCAAATCATGTGGAGCATCTTCGATTATCATGTTTCAGCATCTCGGAAGGAGTTTGATGCACAGATAGAAGCTATTTTGGTGTTAGAAGAAATCATGTCTCGTCTGGACAAAGAGCATGCTTGCCCATATAAAATGATACAGCTTGAACCTATATTTGGCAGCAAGGGATCTGAAAAGCTAGTGGTGAAGATGTGGTATTCTCTCATTTGTGGCATCAAGTTTGTGGAAGCGCGAGTTGAAAAGAAGTTGAAACAGGGATGGGGAGCGTAGTGTTACTACCTGACAAGACGGTGAAGACCAATCCCTTAGATGGATATCCTGTGATGTTTTAAGTGTTTTGTTTCACCTATTACACTCTTACTGGGAATAGTATGAGGTCCTGTTCAGTTGTCATCCATAACTCTTTATTCTGGTTTTAAGTTTAAATTGACATTGTCTGTAGTGAACGAATCTTTTGAGTTGGTCTGGTTTCTCTTTAAGTAGGATATATACTATGGTGATTAATCAATTCAAGTTTCATGATCCTTCTGTTGGTCTTAGCCGCTCAACTTGGGTGGGTATTCAGTATACCTTCTTTCATTTATGTCATTTCCTAGATATCGACAATGAATGGAATCAAATGGGTTATAGACTTATATAGTTCATTGCTTGTTAAATCAAACAAATTCCATCTCAAAACAAACAAAAAAATCCCGGGCCCGAAAGCTGTATTCTGACACTATATTTTCATCATTGCTACAAGAGTTTACTAATTTAGTTGGGGATTTATCAACCCGTGATGATTAATAAGGGTTATCACGATGGAGTTACTAACCAAACTCAAAAATTATGCAACTGTTGTGGATGTCAAAGGCTTAGGCATAAGTATTTTTTTGGGTTTTAGCATGTACAACGCTGAAAGAAACTTTTGAAAACTTTTATAAATTGCCAAGATTTATGAAGATCATACTGTAAAATTGTCAACACGAAAATGGTACTGTAAAAATGCATTAGCTTACCATTTGGAGTTTTTATTGTTCACAGATTTGTGATTCCTCTGAATAGTTGATGACTGAGATAAATTCAGCATGCACCCGTTGGGGTCTAGTCTCATATGAACGGACTTTTTCTTCCCTGATTATTTGCATTTCAGTGAAGTTGAAAGAAAAGCAAAGAACAAATGATAACAATGCCAATAAATGGTATGCGATTTACTCCGTGAGGGTATTCCCTTTGCTTTCCAGGTATACTGCATGTTTGTTGCGTTCAGCAGTTGTAGAAATTGTGTCTAAACAAAGTGTGGGAGTTAGTTTTTCGAGCGTAGTAATAGGTTTTTCCCTATGAAGAGTATTCCCAAACTTTGGGAAGCATTTGCCAAGAAGATTGATCATGTGAACTGTCCTCCTATTCTATACAATGGTAATTAAGTTCATTCAGTTTATTCATTAGAATTACTTGCTTCATTTCTACTCGGGAAAAATACGGTTTAGTCCAAAACCCCATCCAAATATACTAGTTAGTCCTGACCCATTCAACTAGGTACAACTTAGTCCTTTTTCATTGAAAGTACTCAAATAACCTCCCTGATTTACAATTTAGTCTTTATTTAGTCCAAAGTGACTCACAATGATGTCAAGAATTTTAAATAATATAAAAAATAATTAAAAACAATATATCTTTCAACCGTTTGTCCAAAATTTACAAACTTTATATATTCGGAAAGCTCTTTTCGAGAGCTACAAAAAGAGTACCCATATGACTATATAATTCTCATTTTTAAAAAATCTTAGTTTACATTGGCATACAAACATGTACATGTCTACAAAAATCGAAAAAATCAAAAAACAAAACAAGGTGCACCGGTTTGTACACCAACATAGCAAAAGTAAACTGCAAATTTGAATCTAATACGATAACAAGTTAGCTAGGTGATCCATTCCCAAGGGTTTACCGAACGCTCCTCTCATACCGAGTTTGAAGCCTGTCGGCTCCAGGCACATGAAAGCATCTTGTTGATATGCAAGACATGGAAATGATGTATTTATACTTTGCTCATCTATACATACAATGACGAAGAGGAAAAAGTGGTCAAGACAGAGATCAAACTATTGTTTCATGAAGTTTTTAACCGACAAGGAATCTAATAAAAATAAAATAATTATACAAAATGGGAGCTAGAATGCCGATATTGGTGACTCGTAAGCTAAAATACCGATGTAGCACTAGTTTCTAACTTATTTTTCACCTAGGCCTATATAATTGAGTAATCACTGATAGCATGAATACTGGGTAACACATTGATAAACCATCCAGTTCTTACAGGCTAAAACTCAGAAAAAATAATTATACTAACTTACAAGTATGAGCTTAAATCTATTCATCTGTCTGCAGAGATTATTTTAATAAAATTGTTCGAAAATGGCACTGAAGCTGCAACATATATCCTAGAATGTACATTATCTTTGCCTGAGAAATGTTACAAGGATCTAAATTTCTAATGAGAGGACAACTTTTGATGGTATAAGAAAGAGATGCAGTAACTTTTGATGTTTTGTGTTATAAAAATCCAACATTTATACCACAAAAATGCACATATTACTGAGATAACACAATAGTGTACAACTTTGTACACATTTATAGAAAATCCAACACCTGTACAATTAGTGCTTTGCCTAATTTTTGGTTTGTATTCATAAATATAGTCCTACAAGTGTACAATTATTTACACCTAAATAATCAACATTTGGACTACTATGCACACCTAAAAGTCCTACAAGTCCTACTATGCACACCTAACCATCAAGATGTGTAGAACTATGTGCACATTAACGATTTATAGGTGTACAAATCTGTACACGTCAACTAACAGGTGTACCACTATGTGCACATTAATGATCAACATGTGTAGAACTATGTTCACATTAACGATTTATAGGTGTACAAATATGCACATTAAAGACAACATGTGTACAATCATGTACACTTTTAGAATCAACATGTGTACAACTATGTACACATTACCAATTCAATATCTAGAGAGCTGAAAGTCGTATTCTACTCAAATCTGTAAGGATCTAGTAACCCATATGTTAAAGAACTTACTAGTATTTGCTTCTCCGTTCATTGTATCCAATGACCTTGTTCCCCAATCTCATCCTGTCAATTCTCAATCTGTTCCCTGTGAATTGTATATAGAAATGAAGTTAATATCTTAAAATGAAATCTCTCATACATACTAGAGCTCAACTATCCACCATTGTCCGTCTCCCGAATATATTGCACATTTTTTGTAAGCATAAATGTTATATTTGCTAGGTTTTGGTAGATGTGTACATAGTTGTACACCATTGTCATGTCTCTTTGATACGTTGCATGTTTTATGGATATGAATGTTGGATTTTCTAGTTTTTTGTAGATGTGTACATAGTTATACACCTATTATAGGTGTTGATTTTTAATGTGTACATAGTTATACACCTATTATAGGTGTTGATTTTTGCAGATGTGTACATAGTTATACACCTATTATAGGTTTTTGTAGATGTGTACAAAGTTGTACACATGATCATTAAGACTCAATAAGTGTACAACTATTTACACATTAATAATAAATATGTGTACACCTATGTGAACTTTAAATATTAACATGTGTACAACTTTGTACACCCAATACATGTGTACAACTATGATCACACCTGCAAGTTTGAACATGTGTACCATTATGTGCGCATTACCATTCAACATATGTATAATTATATGTATATTAAGGATCATGTGTACCACTACGAAATGGCATACTTACCATGGGAGTCGTGGGCTTAACATGGGAAGAAAGATCCTTCTTAACAAGACTGTGAACGTGGAACTCATCACTTGGTATGGCTTTACAAAAGCCAACAGGTGGTTTAGTGCATATCGAACCACGAACCTTGTTATCTTTATTTTCAAGCTGAGTACTGGTAGTACTTGTCATCAACCTTATCAATGTAGACAAATGCGATTAGTTAATACTTAATAGTACTTTTGTTATCATTGTCAAGGAAATGAAATACAGAAACTTGGACTCCATAGTACAAGTATTATGTTATCAATATATAGCATAGAACCATGAGCGCACATTAGCACTAAAAAAGTGTACAACTATGTGCACGTTGAAAAACATTGAAATCAACAAGTGTACAACTATGTACACCTAAGTAATCAACATGTGTACAAATATATACACATTAAGAATCAACATATGTATAACTATGTGCACCTAGGTTAATCTCACCGACAACCATTTGAGTATCCACAAAATAATGGATGCAAAAATTCTACCAGGAATCTCCATAATTAGCTACTTCGCACACAAATTTAAAAACCCACAATGTCTACAAGACACTTACACGCTTAAAGAACCATCATTAAGAATGGAAGGCGCACTACATACTTCATTAATATGCCCAACTATCATCAGTAGATAAAATCCATTTCTTATTGTTCCTTTCAATTACGCAGATAAAATATAGCACCAGTGATTGACATAGAAACTCACTTTAACGTTACTGGAGATATATACATAGAACTTTAAGATATATATATATAAATGACACAGATGATAAGGAACGCTTCTAATGCAAAATAATAAGATTGGTACCTCAATCCATGAAGTTCTAGGCCTGGGATACAACATAATTACGTGCTTGAATGTTGAGAAGAAAAATCTGGTTTAAAATGTTCCGCTAAGGTCAAGGATCCATCAAGCCAATGAAAATCCAAGATTCCAAGGATGTGAAAAGAAGCACTTTATAAGGGAACATGTGTGACTCGCTTTACAGCTCCCAAGGCTAGTTTTGTACTCCTTGGTTTTCTTCCATCTTAGAAATGATAAGTATATTATCACACACATCTATATAAATATATACATAAATATGGACGCATTCCGAACTCAATCGCAAGTGTTTAACTATTGAGAAAAGAGAAAATGAACCGAAGACGAAGTCACTAAATATGTTGTACACTTTCATTTTAATCCATCTATCCAAAGATACCTTAGTATTTTGTATATATCACGCAGGGGATAGATGAAATGTTGTATTCAGTCTTTAAGTATGCAAAACAAGAGAAAGTGGATTTTATGAATCATGTCATTAGCGCTTTTACTACTTCAGCTCATGTACCTCATGTAGATATCTTGTTGACATGCTTATTTATATATGATTAAACCATATTTTCTGTGCAGTCAAAATCATGATAACATACGTGATTGATTTTCGAGTAAGATGACTTACGGACAACTCAGTTACATTTAAAGAGGTTAGAAATAACATTTACTACCTTCTTTTAGCTACTCTTTTGTTTTATTCCTGCAGTTTCCTTCCCAAACAACTCAAGTCCTTCTCCTATAAATTGAATGAATTTTCGCAACTCGCTCGTTAATCAAACAAGCAACAATTGATGAAATAATCATAGAAGAATAAAAGCGAGCACATGAAAATCCTAAAGATATAAACAAAACATGATCGACAAAAATCAACAATAGAAAAATGGGGGAATAAACACGTACTTCCTAAATTTTGCTTTACATCATTTTTTAAGAGCACTTTGGAAATTTCAAACTGCGAGCACTTAAAAATTTCAAATTCAATCACTCTTGTGGCGTGAATAGTAGCTTCAATTTATTCATTCAACTTCACCAAAACAAATCTTCTTTTTGTTGACACGTATGATCTTTATCTTGGATCAAAAACAACCACGGAGAATAACGAAGCCCTCAAACTTTTTTGAAATCGCCTCTCTCTCTTCTAAAAATGTTAGATCTGAAATTTTCTTACAAAAATAACTAGTTTTTCTAACTAAAATTCTTCCTCAACAAATCGCTAGAGACGAGAAGTAGAGAGACATGAGAAAAAGATCATTTCTAATCACAAATCAAACATACAGAACCGATAAAAATCAACTGGTAATCACAGTTCAAATACTAACCAGAAATCTAATAGATGAAATGAAAATTGATTCTTCTCATATAGAGTTTCTGAATCTCCCCATTACTGTTGCAGAGATCTGTTGGCGGAGAAATGAAATGAAAAACTGGTTTGCGAACAAATCAAGATACGTTTTTGTGTGGGGGTTATTTTAGTCAACAAAGAAATACAATTTGGACTGAATCGTTAAAATTTGGATCAACTCGTTCTAGATTTGGTAAATTAGGACCTCCCCGTACTAGGCTTTAGATGGCAGGACTAGACTGTCTAAAGCCCAGTAACTTTGGGACTAAACGTCAATTTCTACTTTCTACAGACTATAATTCTTGAGCTTCCCGCAAGAGCTCAATTGCGGAGATATTGACCGGTCACTGCACGATATTTGACCAGCTAACTATATTCGGCGGAAGACTTATATTGCCGAATTTTCAAATAAAAATGGTACAGCTCGCCAAGTATAGTCTAAAATATGGGGCATATCTCCGATCTTCCTTTTTCAAGATCATATTATTTAGAAATAACATACGTATTATTTCGAATCTTAATAAGAGTTTTTCTTTATCAACTTGTTTGCGATTTGCTATTCTTTTGATCAATAGGCTTTTTCTTTATCGATAAAAAAAAATCAAAAAAACATTTGAAGTCTTGAAAAATGAATGATAGTCAGGATGAGTCTAACACGATTTCCAGATGTTGGAGTAGTTTTTGCAAGTTGTTTTTGCGTCATAATTAATATTTTAAAGTATCTCTCCAACGCTAGCATCAAATAATTTTAACACAGAAGTATGTCATAACACTCGTAGAAAATAAAAACTATTTAAAATAAAATTCTAACCTGATCGAGAAATCGAGAAAAAGCGTGAAAAAACTTCTTTTGACTCCTACTGAATCCTACATAAGTTAAGATTTCTTATCAGCTTCCTCATGCTTTTCACCTTAAGCACGTCTTAATGTTGATTATATCGGTTCTCCGATCTCTTTCAACGAAACAAGACTGTTCATGTGAGGAATTGCTTGAACGTCCAAGCTGCATTCATCTCCATCCGAATACTTTTGCAAAGTCGACGTCTTAGGTTCATAACAAAAAAGGTTACTCGTTCCATTTTGCAACAATAAAACTGTATTCCGCTTTGTAATGACAAAAGGTGTGTACAAATCTTTGCCGCCTTCCCATCCTATACTGTACTCTAAAGTCTAAACTCCAACTCCATGTGTGGTCGTAGTAGTACTTTCGTTTTTCTTTCGTTTCACCATTATTAGTCTTCTTAAACGCCCATATATCTAGGCGTTTATTCATATATTGATGCTTATTATCAGAAAAAATCATAAAATCATTGTCCGTAGGGATACGTTTTTTAAAAAGTTCATGGTTCCATTCATAATTCATATGAACAACACACAAATTACCTCCCAATAAGATGAGTTTTGAATTGCGACAGTCTTCATTATTACGAACACAAGGAAGGGCTGGAATGGGTGAGAATTCTTCATCGGCCAAGCCGAACGCTAACATCATGGGATTCGGATTATACTGATGCCATCTCACGTTGATCCAATGAAGTGCTCCATTAGCAAAGACACCTGACTCGTCAAATCCGAGGAAGCGATCATCGAAGGGAATAAGTCCTTTGTCTCTCCATCCAAGTTGACTCCCAAGGGTATACACCTCTACATATGCGCTGTCGCAGATTCGAATAACCTTATACTCATTGGTCAAGCCAACATAGCCGAATCCACCTACTGGACGTTTCATACTGCTTCGATGCTTCTTCAATCCAGGAATAAAACTAGCTTCTCCAGTTATGGGATTACTACATATAAAGGCAAGATCATCTTTAGAATCTATTGGATCTACAGCTTTATAGCAAACCAAACCATTGCATGATCCAACCATGCCATTGGATTCCACTACGGGGGCTAATGGTGTAAGCGTATTCTCAGAATAATATTTCTCGATCTTAGTTTCGTGTCGGGGATCTCCATAGTAGAGTTGTATTACATGATGCTTGTTAGTAGTCGGTGTAGTTTTTTTTTTAACCCTGAAAAGGAGACCTACATTACTGTCACCGATGATCGTTCTCCATGTTCTGCATACTCGTCTGCATTGCAAGGTGGATTCGATGGATAAGCGAGAAAATATTTTTTCTATGATGATATCTTCAGGAAGAGTCTCCATGATTACAGTTTTTGCATATAAGAGAGGCGATATCAATAACCTAGTATATACACAGCAAGATCTATTTGGATGGAAAATTGGACGGTAACATTTTTTCATGGGGTAGTTTCCCAACGGGGAATCGTCATATGGGGAATTTTCCCTAAAAGAGGTAATTTTTTCTTACCTAACTAACCTTCTCAGAACTTCAGCTCTCCCTTTTCTCTGTGACTGTCCTCTTATCTAATGCTATTGGAAGTCATTGTTTTGGTTCTTATTGTAATTTAAGTCCTTTATTTTGTGTATGAGAACTGCATGCCACTTTCATGTCTGGTTTTCTAAGATGATTAACCAGCCTTGGATTGGAAAGATAGTTTCAAAATTGTTGGGTTGAGTGATGTGCCACTGTCCTTTGGCATCCTCGGAAGGCTAGGTGCTGAAAAACCAAAAGAAGTTATGCGCCAAGGAATCTTCCAGGGATAATAAATTCCTTGCAGTCCAAAGTCCAGATAAAAACTACTCTTTATCATGTCAGGGTGAGAGCTTAGGTGCTCTGTTTTCTCAAATCTCAAAAGCAACCATCTTAGAATGAACGTTTCGATCAACCATCTTTCTGTCAATAGCTGGAAAGGGATCAAGTCCAAGTAAATACACAGATATACAGAATATTACTACCTCCGTTTCAAAAAAAATAGGCTTGTTTCACGTACAAATTACGCAGCCTATTTTTTTCAAACGGAGGGAGTAGAAACTATACTTTTTTTTTTTGACTTGAAGGTTAAAAACTATACTTCAAAATGGCAAGCTGGATACGGATACAGCAGGACATAAATGAACCTCCTACAAGTAAACCCTTATGTCTTACATTCTAAAACAACAATTAGTTGGAAGAAAAGACATATTACAGACATAAAACATACAAGCCATTCTCAAGTAAGGTAAAACCCGTCGTCCCTGCTAACTGGTTTCCAAAGACAACTTACATCCACAAGTTTGAGCACATATATTGTGGATCTCCATCCCAAAGTACGCTTCACCATCTCCAAAATAGCTTTTGCATTAGCATGGTTTTTGATTTTCGACACAATAGAGTCAACAAACTCCATAATCTCACGAAAAATCCATGTTCTCAATCTGTTATGCAAATCTTCCTGCAGCGAAGTCCAGAAGCCAGCAATGTTAAAATGCCATCAAATACTTAATTTCAAGTATTACATATACTAGAAAACAAAATGAAATGGAAAAATTTGCTCTAAAGAACAGGTACGAGTAAAGAAAAGAAAAAAATCAAAGTGCTACTCAAGTTTCATTACAGATCATATAAAATTAACCGGAGAAAGTGCATGCAGCAAAGGAACACCATCTGAGAAATAGTCTCACCATGGAAGACACAGCCCAGTTAACCTCATAAGAGATAACTTTTCTATATTCCTCGGAATTGCATTCCCTAACCGGTTTGCTTCATGAAGCGTCTCAAAGTCGAGCATTTTTATCCGGCGCCAAAATGATGGATAATTGTAGCACCGATTCCTTTTAATCACACCTTAAACACGATCGCTACTCACCTCACTATTCCCTGTTCCAGTTCAGACAGCTGTTCCCTAGAAGCAACACTGGGGACACGTTTCACACCTGCAGCTATACAAAATCAAAGAACAAGAGTATTAACGGTTAGGGCTGGAGACAAGTGATCGTCCATCTTTCCATGATACAGGTTTGAAGGAGATGAAGACGAAATTGTTGAGATTATATGTTTTAAAAACATTATTGATTTCTAAAATTTAGTGTCTCATTTAAATGTTTTTAATGTGACAATTAATCTCTCTCTTAGGTAATAAATTTATTTTGTGTTAATGCCAAAAACCGTTTTTTGTTGAATGGGTTAATGATGCTCATTAACATCATAATAATGTCTTTCATTTAATCTCATATTTATTCTTGGATATTAAAAAATAAAATCAGAATTTTATTATATAGAGAGTGGTTGAAACCTTTTCTATAGTGTGTGAGAGCTTTTCCATTCTATGTCTTTTGAGTTTTTAAAGAAAAATGGATTTTTTGTGAGAAAGAAAAACAAGTGTGTGATCATCCTTGATTTTTCTAAAGAGTTTCTGAGCAAGAATGAAGTGTAGAAGTTTCACATCCTCTCACCGTGCAAGAGCGATTGTGTAAGAGATTGATCTCGGCTGTTTTATCCTGGGGACGACGCGCCATTGAAGAACTGCTTGCACAATCTTGGGCAGAGCCGCGAAACGTCTTAAAGAAAGCGACCTAGTCCGTGACTCAGCCATAACGTTATTTGTTTCGTGTTTGATTTTATTTGTTGTGCAGGCATAATCCGGCAATTGATTCCAACAGAAATTGACTACAAACCAAAATGTAGGAATATAAAAGAATGGCATTAGATGAAGAGAAAAAATGATTGAAAAGGTTCATTTATGAGCGGGTATTGGCTCCAAGGATGTACCTTCCTCGAGCTTCTGCAGTAAAACATCTATAAAATAATAGGTTTGGGACCACCCAAATCCTATTATTTTAAAGAGATATTACTTAATTGATAAAATATTAGAAACAATGTTATGTCCCTCCTCATCTGCTGAGCTTTGGTGAATGGATCGACAAGGTAAACTGTGAATATTTAATAAAGGTGATGGAGAGAATGGGTTTTGGGTTTTCATGGAGGAATTGGATTTTATCTTGCATTTCCCATGCTCACATCTCGATCTTGGTGAATGGATCGACGGGAACAAAATTTAGAAGCTCTAAGGGTCTCAAACAAGGAGACCCCTTATCTCCTTTCCTCTTTACTATAGTTATGGAAGGCTTTTTGTAAGGACCCTCAAGCACGTCAATGCTATTAGACCAGTCAAGAGACGATTTAGTCGCTAATAACAAAATTAATTAAATATGAACAAAAATTGATAGAAAATAATGTAAAATTATTTTGGCCATGAAACTAGTATCACTAAATAGATCTGGAAAAGTTATGTGAAATGGGTTACTCGAACGCATCATTGGGTTATCGGACGAAGGAGATATCGCACTCAGAAGATGAAGTACAAATTAGTCGACCTGTCGTTGACTGTTGCCGTTGACTGATGAACCTTAACCGTTTGGCCGTTGACTGATGAACCTTAACCGTTTGACCGCTGACAGTCTTTGACTGTTGACTTAGCTTGACCGTAGTCTCTAGATAAGCTTATCTTAAGTTAAGTTAATGGATTATTAGATTAATTAATTAGTATTAGCTTTATTAATTGTGTATTAGGAAATAGATATTTCTGTTCCAAACTGTTGGAAATAATGCATTTTCTAGAATTATCTAGACTCTAAAACAGTAAAAGAGCTTTGTAGTGTAAACTGGAAAGTGGACATTCTAGAGTTGTCTTAAAGAGTCTTGTAATATGAACAAATGTGAACAAGTTTAGATAAACTAGTATTCCAGTCAAAGAAATATCTAAAGAAAGTAATCTCTAGAAGTTGTGTAGTCATTCAAATGCTTCTAAGTGAAGTAACATCCAGTGAGCTGTAGAAAGTCCTAGAGAAAGTTGAAGTCTATAAATAATCACTTGTGTCAGTTTCTAATGTAAGAGAAAACATATGAATGAATGAAAATGGAAAAAGAAAAGAAGTTACCGAGAAGTGAGTGAATAAGCAACAAAGAATAACAAGAAAAGAAAATCAATTAGTGAGTTTTGTGAGTTCTCTAAAAACTAATTAAACTTCAGACAACAACAACATAACATCTCCTTCAAATACCCAACACAAACTTATCCCCTAAATAAAACTAAGGAGGTGGTGTTGCTTGAGAAGCAAAACAGAGAGAACCATGATTTTATATGGGATTATGTTTACTGCTATATATGATGGATTTAATTAGGTACCGTAGAGACATAGTTAGACTCGGCTCTATAATATGAAATTGTAGTTCATCGGATTAGTTTACAGATATAAAGTTTGTTCCGTTTGGTTGAGTAACGAGTGAGATATTCATGCTAGAAAATTAGTTGTCGAAGCAAATACCATGTGTTAGCAGTCTCGAGTAAGCATAAGTTTGAGTTGTTCTTGATAGGTTCTAGTTATAATTGGAAAATATTCAGTAGGATAAAGTTGTAGAGGATGATCCCTGATTCTAATGAGATGTAGTTTGTTTAGTTTGGATCTATAGAATATAATCTAGAGATCTTTGGACTTGACCCCGTAAGGTGTTTTTTGAATAAAAGAGTTGGAATAATTTCTGAGATTTTGGTGAAGAAGATGACTGAGTCAGATAGTTGAGTCAGTTGACCATCTGACTCGGTGTGACTCAGACTAAACAGGTCATGGACCGGGTAAAAGAGTCGGGCCAAGGGTTGACCCGATGGGTCAATAAGTGGGTAGCGTGCTGGTTTAGTGGGCCCCGCCGGGTTAGGCCCAATGGACTTGGGTTTAGGGACAGATATCTTATTTTGTGTTTTTGGACCACTTATGGTCCGAACTAGATTTCGGTTCCTTCTGCGAAGTTGTAACATTTTTCGAGGGATTTCTGATGATACCCAATTTGACCCCATTTGGATAAGTAGATATTGTTTTATGCCAAGAACACATAATACTAGGTTATGGAACCATTAATAAAACTAGAACCATTAGTTATTTGACTTAGCCTTTAACTAGAGACTTGTATGATATCATGTTATGATCATTGTGTGAGCCTATTGGCTAAATTCTTTGAGTGCTTGTGTGATTAACAGTTATTCCAAGGATGAACCAGTGGATTGAGGATTTCAAGGTAGGCAGGGCTTGTCGTCAAATCAGGTGGGAACTCTGTAACCTTCTTGTAATCATTGAGCATTCTTTCTATATGCGAGCATGATGAGTCTTTGTTACTTTTGGCATATTGTTTGTGTGTTTTACTATCTGTTTTAAATGTATGCATGTGTCTTGATGTGCGTGTAATATGTGTTGTATGTTTTCCCCGCAAGGACTGTTTGTGATTCCCCACGGCTCCTTGCTAAGCTAAGTATGGCGGCTTCTTCCCCGTTTTTAATATTACTTAGTAGGGCGGCTTCTTCCATGTTTCGATAGTATATAACTAATTAAATAATAGGGCGGATTCTTCCCCGTTTTAATATTACGTAGTAGGGCGGCTTCTTCCCCGTTTCGATAGTATATATGCTTAAGAATAGTATGGAGGCTTCTTCCCCGTTTTAATATTACCTAGTAGGGCGGCTTCTTCCCCGTTTCGTTATTATATATACTATTTTATTTTGGGGAAATCACTCGTGTGCATATTATTATTTATTAGGGTTGCTCTCGCGTCGTCTTCTCCAATGAGTTTGGCGAGGTTAGAGTGACACTTGCTTCGTGATGCATAAATTGATGTATGAATAGTTTCTTCTTGCTTTCTTTCAATTGATATTCTTTAGAACTGTGAAGCATCTTAGTGATTACTTAAAAGTTATATGTTTACATTGGGCACCCCTTTGGGATGATGTGCTTACTCGTTCTCATTTCAGTTCAAGTATTCAGAAGATATGGTGCGCGTGAAGATATTTGTTATCGTAGCTTAAAGCTTTTTGCGATGTTAGAGATGTTATGAATCTTTATATATCTTAACTCTTTATTTATTATGTAAAACAACACATTTATATATGCATAACACAAGAGAGTTCTTCATTTATACAATACCAGAGTGTTTGGGTTTGTTTTTGGAATTAGCTTATGTAACTGAGTTTCTTAAGATCGGTAATATAGGTTTGATGCTTCAATTAGGCGATAATCCTATTAGCTAAGCAGGTTATTAGGTTGGGGCGTCACACTTTTGCAGATTGATCTCCAAGGCGGAGGAAAATGCGCTTATAAATAGGTTCATAGTGTGCTCAAACGGTTCAGTTGTCTCTCACTTACTCTTCCCATACGACACTCTAATTTTCACTGTTGAGAATGCTCAAAACATTTATGTTATTCGTGCAATCCTTACTTGTTTAGAGCTTATCTCAGGCTTATGGATTAATCTTATACCAAAAGCAATGCTATTGGCATCGGTCAGACTACCCAAAATGATCTTATAGAGGACACCCTTGGTTGTTGTATTGAGAAGCTCCCTTTCAAGTACCTTGGAATGCGAGCCGGAGCTCAGTATAGATGTAAGATAATCTGGGCTCAGTTGCGGAGAACGTGGAGAAAAGATTAGAAGGACGGAAGCGGAGATACCTTTCATATGGAGGAAGACTTGTACTCATCAAAAGTGTTTTATGCTCTTTAGCAATTTATCTAATGTCTGATTTTGCAATTCTTCCACCGGTAGCAAAGAGATTACAAAGGGCCATGAGAACATTCTTATGGGGTGTAAACGATGGGCAAAATAGAATTGATCTAGTAGCATGGAGAAAAATCTGCTTAAGTAAACAAGAAGGCGGGTTGGGTATTAAAGACTTATCTGTCATAAATGATGCACTCCTTTGTAAATGTCTTTGGCGCTTCTCAACTGAAACAGAGGCTTTTTGGCGGAAAGTAATTTTTGATAAATACGGCTGCGACAAGAATGGGTGGGATGCCAAACAAATAAGGATTCCACTACACCAAATTCTGGGATTAGCAACTCAGATTAGCAACAGCTTTTCAGCTGTTGCGAATTTTCTGTTGCTAATTTTAGTTGCAAAAAATTCGCAACATTTACAACTGTTGCGATTCGAAACTAAACTCACTTGTACGCGTGCGAAAAACTAGTGTGGCTACCTACACTTTAAAACTGACTCACTACTCAACTCATTCAGATACTCAAGATTCTGACTCGGTTCTCTTAGTTATCTCTATTATTATCGATCTTTCATTCGTTATCTACCTCATTCTCCTTTTTTTGGTTCCCCCTGTCAAAACCTATTGAAACCTTAACATTGAAGTTCATACTTCCCCTTTCTGATATCACCACCATCATAAACCCCCAAATCCATTTCCCTTTTTTATTTCGAAGTCTTAGAAACCTCTTTTTGTTCGCAGATTCCCCAAACCCAAAACCTAATGGTCGTCGTTGGCTAGATTGGGTTCAATTCAAGTTTGAAATCGGCAGCAAGGTGGATGAATCAGATGGGATTTTGGATAGAAATTGAAAGTCAAGAACTAGGGTTACTGTTCCGTTTCGATTTTGAAGAAGAAAGAAATGATAAGGAGATGTTGTGATGGAATCGTAGATGGGTTTGTTGTGATGCCAAGAAATCCAGATGAGAAGATGACATCGGTAATGGAGGATAAGAAATTGAAGATATGGTTCGATTTAAATCAACAAGTAATTGAGGAATTGTGTTGATGATTATGAATTTGGTAGCAAGATAATGGTACGAGTTATGTGGAAAAATTCTGATGCAAACATAGAAGAATACAACCTTGCTAGTGTTGAATATGTAAAGCACTGAAGGTGATTGAAGCATGAATGGTAGTTATAACGGGTTTAGGAGTTTTGGTTATACCCAATTTTGAGTTCACAGTTAGGGTTATAGGGCTGTGAAGATGATGGAGTTGATCTGAAGTTATATGAGCAGGAATCGGTAGTATCTGATGATGATGGTGATATATGAAGCTGTTTATAGTGTTGCTTGATCTTTGATGGAAGGAAATGGGGTTGATGTTGTTGGTTTTGGTGGTGCAGGTTTAACAACAATATGAAATGGGTAGTTGTTGGTATGATGACTGAGAAGATGCAAGTTAAGGAATGAATTGGTTTTGTTGGTAAGCTAGTGAGTGAGAACAAGAAGCTAATGTTAGAGAGTTACTGGTGGTGGCTTGAGCTGGGACAGATGGTTTAATAGAATGTTTGAATGTCAAGCTGCAGAATAGAGTGATATTCGATTATGGTTACCTTTTACTCAACTATGGGTTTTTATTTCTGTGTATGTAAGGTTTTAAATTGGCATTAACAATTGTAAGCTGATTTGTTGGCAGGGACTGAGGCTTTCAGAATTAATATTCAAACTCTGAACAAAAACCAAAAGGTTGGTATGAGCCTCCTTTTTTTTATGGATGCGACAGTACATAATACTTATGTACTGATAAAAATATCTCCTGAATATACATCTTCATAGCTTTTCTGTCTTGGAGCATGTTTATAACGTTCTCCAATTTACATATATATAGGCACACGCTGACCCAAATGCCGTGACATGTAGAAATACACCTCTGGTAGCTGCAACAAGGGATGGACGCGCATATGTTGTTACGCGCTTACTTAAAGGTGGTGCAAATCCAAATTATAGGATAAATGTGTGGATGTATTAACTTAGCTTCTTGCTCCATTTTTGTCCATATCATGTGAGAGTATGTTATCTGCACACATAGATCATTATGTGGGTCCAGTAAACATAAAGTATGTATCTCCCCTTTATTTTCTTACTCTCTCCAGTAAACATATCCATTTTCAACTTTTTGTTGAATTTATTGTCACAGAGGTTCCATGAAGCAGTGAGATGTCTTTAACAATGGTTTGAAGCTCGATCCGAGAAACAAAGAGCTTAAAGATACATACATGTAATTTCATACTTTTACTTTCAACATTGAGAACCCTGATACGATATTTTTCAGCTTTATGGATCTAGAACTTTAATGGAATAAGCCATCTTATATTGAAGGAGTCTGAGAACGTCAAAGATCTTAAGCCATTGAGCGATCGTGTGTTAATTAAGGTTTGTTCCAACTTTACTTGTTTGATTTTTCATAAATCTAGATATTTTAAGGTGTTGATAGGAATAAAAAAATGGCTTAGGAGAATAGTAAATTGCGTTGAGAACTGTATGGCCATTTTACAAGGATCGGTCGGTCCTTTTACTACGAGACACATTGGTAGTATGCATCTGTTTGAGTACTTATTTTGTACAGATTCTGTTCATGTGAAGTTTGTTTCTTTTTGAGAAGCAGGCAATCTTTTAGAGTGTAAAGTTATTTCCTTGACTTGTTCGGCATTAATTAGTAATTCCTTATTAAAATTGGATTTAACATACGCTTGTGATTCCAGGTTGAGGATGCCGAGAAGGGACTGCTGGTGGATTACTTATGATGCAAGCAAGGAGAAGCCCTTCACGGTGAACGTACTTGAAACATCTTTGCTTTGGGAGAGGTACGGATGAGGGTGTGGATGACTAATAAGGGTTGTATCACATAGAGGTTTATGTTGTGATCTATAGATGTGATGTTATTGTACGCTTGCCAATACTATTTGTATGGGTGTTTATAGATTTTCTAATATGAACTGAGAATTGTGATGTAGTTATAAGACATTCATGAAACTAGAGCTGGATCATTGGATTTTCTAATATGAACAGAACCTTAGATTTTCTAAAGATGAATCATTGGATACATGGCACTAGATATATGATATTAGATAGTTTAGTGAATGGTTTTAATTTTTAGGTTGGCATATATCCAGGTTTTCTATCTTGTTACCTTTAACAAATAGTTGGCTCAGCCATAGATTTCGTTCGTGTATCTTGTGAGATCACCAAACTGGCTTAAATGGATGATGGTCATGTAATTATCTTAAGACTTCAGAGTTTAGATGCTTAAAAGCTTGTGAAAGCTATAAGAATGCTACTAGTCCTATGGAATTACAACATCTTTATCCCCCTTTTCTGTTTCAGGAGCCAAGTAGTGTAGAAAAAAATTATAGAAATCGATGAGCATATAGGTTGTGCAATGAGTAGACTAATTTTAGTGTGTTTAACTGATGCAGCTCTTTCTATTGCTTGTGGTTTAGCTGATAAAGCAAATAAGGACTCCATTATGGAAAAATTTGAAGGAGATGTTGATAATCAGTCGGAAGACCTGCACTACATTGAAGAATTCCAACCAAAAAAAGGTCAGTATTGTAGTTAAAGGACTGGAGTCCTCTTTCACTTCATATATGTAGTATCTATTTCATATTAACAAAATTCCTTAGTGAAGTCAAGTTGAACCAAGTGAAGTTTAAGTTGTTTCACTAATATAAAGTTTGGTTGACATAATCTAGATAGCGCTTGTGCAGATGATTCATGGTTGTCTTTTCTTTTTTTGTCTATAACCTATAATCTGAAACATTTTTTCTTTCTATGTAGGTTGAAGGTCTTGTCCTTAATGGCACCAACACCGCCATGCCAAGGTAACATTCTATTTCTTATCTTCAATTTATTACTATTAATTATGTTGCTTGTATGCAATTCTACGAACCTGAAAAACATACGTTTTGATCAGTGAAAACTCTTAGGTTGAAACATTGTATTTTACTAACCTCTTTGTCTTGTTGTGCTTATGTATGCTAGGTAGTGTGAACGGTTGTTAGCATATATCAAGCAGCTAGTGGTGCATGTGTTACTGCAATGGAAGAGCCAATTCGTTATCGATCTTATTATTAATCAGGTACATTGTTCAACTTTTCTTCGGAGTGACCACTGCCTCTTGGTTTGTTTTTACATGCCCCAGATATGTCGGGGTTGCTTTATGGTTGATAATTTATCATTCTTTCTCATTCCTTAAAAACGGAAGAGTAAATCCATGTTTGCTCTCATCCAAAACCAGAACTCTGTATCTTTACTGAAGAACTTGATGTCTTTCTGTTTGATGTTAAAACAAGACCAAGATCCAAGACTGAACAAGGAAGTAACTCAATGTTCATGGTGTATGTCTTCTAACTTTTTTTTTTTGTTGTTACTTGTCATTCTTTTTCAGAGGTATACATAATAACTCTTTAGTGTAAAATTTCATAAATTTCCTAAGTTCTACGATAGTTTTTAGAATTTAATGTATGAAATGATCATGTATTGCCCAAGTTCTTCTCTGTTTCTTTTGATTCAAAGATTTCTTTATTCAATACACATTAATGTCTTTTAGAATCTTATGGTTATATGTTTTGATTATTTTGATAAGAAGAACTGGAGAATTTCAGTGAATTTCGACTGAATTTCTTGTTGCAGGGGAACTCTTGTCGGTCAAAACATTAGGTTGACCTAAGTTTGACGAGGTCCAAACCTGATTTTGACTTGATTTCCTGGTTTTGACCTATTTTTTTTGTTGTTGCAAAAATATTTGCAACTGCAGTTAACAGTTGCAACCATCTAATTTCGCAATTGTTTGAAACTGTTGCGACCTTTTAATGTTGCAAATGATTTGAAATCTATTCTGCGACAAAAATTCGCAACGGTAATGTAGTCGTTGCGAAATATTGCAACATCGACTTTAAATAGCAGGCAGATCCGTTGCGACCCCGCTTTGTAACTCGCCGATTCATGTTGCTAATCACTAAATTTGGTGTAGTGTTCCCTATTGCATGAGATTGTGGAGAGGGATATGTAACAGATTGGATAAATTTAAACTGGGGATCATTAACAAAGTTGGGGATGGAAAGAAGACGAAGTTCTGGTCTGATAGATGGGTAGGAGAAGAGGTTCTAAAGGACAAATTCCCTAGACTCTACAGTTTATCTAAGAAGCAACAGGGATGGGTCAGAGATTTCTATTTCTCTAATGAAGGAACAGGAGCTGTGTGGGACTTGCACCTTAGAAGAAGAAGGTTGACAGATGAAGAAACAACTGAATTAGCCTTTCTTCGGCAAACAGATGCATCTTCTGCAAAAAAAAAAAGATGCTGAAACCATCAACCATCTATTTATGCATTGTCCAACGATCCATGATGTACTTTATGAACGAATTTAGAAGGGATTGGGTATTAAGCTTCAACACCACTGATCTCTTCATAGGCTACTGGACACAGGGGCTTTCCGAGAATGTCTTGTTACTGTGGGAACTATTGCCTTTTTCTTTTGTTTGGGGAGTTTGGAAACATAAGAATTCCTGCACTTTTGAAGGTCTAGACTACTCACAAGACTGTCTCATCAGGAAGATCAAATCACTATTGTTTTATTGGAACTCTACAAATGTATCGTTTAGAGGATTAGGTACCGAGAACTTGTATTACAACGGGATCTAATAGTGAACCGGCAGCAGATAGCTCTTGGTTTTGGGTTTTTTGTTTCTTTCTTTAGTTACTGATGCTTTGGGTGGTTGGTATTGATACGGAGTCATCATCCGTGATGTGGGTGCTTTGTCTTTCACGCTTAGGTGTTGCATCTCAATGAGATCCACCTGATCTCTATGTACCTTTTCTCTATTTATAAATTTTTTTGTTGTATTGATAAAAAAAAATATATTAAATATCCTTCAAGCTTATATTAAAACCGAATCACTGGGGATTCCGAAATACTCGATGAATCCATAACATTTATTTTCTTCTGAGAAACCATCATAGAGTTACATCTTGAACAAATGTTGTAAGTAAAGGATTGAAACCCAATGAGGATACAAGAGGAAGATAAGTAATGAAAGCTTAGTGATGAGTTTTGAAATGTAGGGTTTTGTGAACTATCAAATAATGTTACAACTGAATCTGGTTTGAGATATTTTTATTTTCCGGTAATCAACATGAATTTATCAAATAAGAAACCACAAATGATGAAATGAATCACAAGAAATTTTATTACTAGTGGGGATGGAATGAACATGGAGTTAACCCTACATTTATATTTTGTAATGCGCAGAGGAAATACCGAGTTGAAGATGATGATGATGCTTTCCATTGACGGTGATCGTCCATTACTGGTAGTCATCCTTCTCAGAGTTACTCCTATTTTTTTCGCCAGAGAAAGAAGAAGAAGAAATGTGGAAATAAGAGTAAACTTTGGAGCATTTGAGTTTGATTTTGCGTTATTATAAGGGGGTCAAGTAAATATCGGTCAGATCATGCTGACTCGGATCAAACTTAATCAATTTTACTCTCATTATAAAAATTTTACTCTTTTTACTCTCATGGACAAAGTTACTCCTTTTACTCTCATGGACAAAGTTGTCAATCGATTAACTATCAGAAAAATCATTGATTTCATTTAACATCTTTTAACCGGAATATCTCTAGCTTGAGACATTCTGAAACATCTTCTCACATTCTATTATCTTTTGATTAATTTTTGTGTCATGTAATTAGAACTTGATACAACCCATGATTCATATCGAGCGAGAGAGAAAGATGGGACCATGTGGGGAGGGTTAGGGTCCCATCTTTTTACTCTAGTATAGGTATAAACCGCGGTATTCAACCTGCAATATTACCTAGAATCGCACTTCATTATTTTAGTTGGCTTCAATATTTGTCTTAGAATCATTATGCTAGTTGTTGTCGCTATTATCGTCTTTCATGTATTTTGTTTTTAGCCATTATGGCACTTATCAATAATGTATTGAGCATCATCGTTGCTTACAACGGTGGCTTCTATCATGTCTTTTATTTGTTGTGACCGTCGTCTTTATATATTATTGTAGCCATCGTTGTCTTTTTTCATAACTCGCCTTTGTAGCTGTCTAAGATATACAAGTATCCGAGTTTATGGAAACCATGCCCTCAACATCGAAACGCAAAATTAGTGAAAATATGCATCCTCGTGGAACTTGGTATGAAATTTTATATATTTTGGGTCATGCAAAATCAAATGAAAATCGAGAGTTACCTTGAGAAGTCCTAGGATGATACTATTCTCTAATTTCTATAAGAGCATCAAATCTGGATCAAGTCCGAAACACTGCTAAGGGATAATGGTGAAAATTTTACAGTAAATTGGTTGAATAACCCTAAAAATCTTTTTGATGGGTCTAAAAGATAAGTAAAATAAGATACTTTTTATTATTAAAGTAGAGAGGTAGGGGAAGAAAGACTTCAATTAATGTATGTAAAAACAGAATAATAGAGCCTATATTATATAGGACAAGACATGTGGGTATATTAGTAAATAAATATTTAACCATATATTTACCCTAGATATTATCCGTACAATACACATTTATAACATTCCCCTTGATGACCACAGTGTCTAAGCCAACTTCCTCGTGTACCTTACCAGGAAATCCTAAAGGGACAATGCATGATAGAAGGGAAAATAGCACAATAGTGAATAAACTTAAAACACAGTGGACAATGTTTCCTCATTAAAACCTTGACAAGGAAAATCCAATGTGACAAAACCTTGACAAACAAAAAAGAGTACAATGTAATAATCCGGTAACATACCATTTAGTATGACGCGTCCTCAAAATCTTTGAGTCGAGACTTCCCAATTTCGGTGTGCGAATTTCTTGAATGCAATATGTTTTGAATATAAAGGACCTTTTTTTAATGGCACAATATTGAGTTTATCAGTCAAGAGTGAAACCAGGATTTTATATGAAATTGAGTGTATCAGTTGAGATAAAACTCAAACTTTATAAGACTAAACTATGTTTCATTATTCAAGCTACCGATTTTTTTTTTATTATGATCAAATTTTATAGTGATAATCAGTTTTCAAACATGCACAAATTAAGTAATAATGAACAAGAAAGTTTATGGGAAAAATTACAGTTTCCTTTTACTGGTTAATATTTTTACAGTTTCATCATAGTCTTTAATTAAAGATTTTATTGTTGTTTTATCCTTGCTTGAATTTTAAGATCTAGCCGGTCAAAATTATTACGAAAAGATAAGATTGGATATGATAATTTGCGACACAGTAAACATAAGTAATATTTAAAACAATTTAATCTATTAAAATACCAATTTGAGTACAAACCTTATTTTAAAATCATTCTGATTTTTTCCCCTTTAATTTTCTCTGAGGAAAACCAAAAGCGTCGTTTTTAACTTATTAGCCAGTGCCTGGGAAACTACTGAGGGATCCTCAAAATCAAAGTCATTATTAAACGTCCTTGAGGCAAGGTAGTTGGCAGCTCTATTGCAGTCTCTTTTCATATGCGTTATCTCGAATTTAATTGAAATTTTATCAATTAAATCTCATATGCCTTCTGTAACTTTCTTAATTTCCAAAGTGAGTGTTTTATCTTTAGCAGTATCATCAACCACAATCTTAGTATCTGCCTCAGACCAAAGCCAGTTAAACCCAAACTCGATAGCTTTTTCCAAACCTCTTTGAACGGTTAACATCCCAATTAACTCTGAGTTGAACTTTTCAAATTTAATTCCTCAAATATTACATAACACCCACAAATAAACTTAAAATCCGAATCTTTAAAGATTATAACTCAAACCTTTTTCTTTTACTTGGGCTCTCAATTTCCATCAAATGTTTTTATTTTACTTAAGCTTTCATATATCGTTTTTGTTGTAAGAACTGAAGTATGAAAATACTCCAGCTGCAAATTTCACCATCAACGAGAATAATTAACGTGGGGTATTTTCTGGCGGACAGAATTTATCCAGCGTGGTCAACTTTAGCTTACGCTGAGTTACCCGGACCCGAGGAGCACCGTGATAGAAAGCATTTTAGCGGGACGCAGATGTCGAACGAGCATTTGAAATTTTGAAGAGGAATTTACATATAATTTTGTGGACCATATCGTTAGTATAAACAAATAAAAATGAATAAGGTTATGCTCACATGCATCATTTTGTGTAATACGGTAAACGAGGAGACCCGACGGGGTACCAATTAGAAAAGATAACCAGATAAAGATTTAAGGAAAGAAGTTCAATCCTTTTGTGGTGTGCCCGCGATAGAGTATATAATGGTAGAAGAGAGAATTCAAAATAGAGGGTGACATCTAAGACTAAGGGAGGATCTCAGTGCAGAAAATTGGGATGGATTCGTGAAAAAGAATCCTCACTGGATTTAGTTTTTTTTTATATTTATCACTTCAATTATTTTTAGTTATATTTTTGTAATTTGGATTAAGCAAACATTGAAATTAAAACTAAAGATTACGTTGAATTTAAAACTAAGGATTACATTGGATTTAAAACTAATTACTACATCCAGAATTTAAACTAAACAAGTGTAATGGAATTATCATATTTCATTTGCATCCAGTTCCTCTTTTAACGAATCAATGTCAATTGTTGTTGATCATTGTCGTGTCTATTGTACTTGAACTTCAATAAGTTCATCTTACCATAATTATAGGTGTGCATAATTCATTTTTGACGTATCCATCCCCATGACTCCTATCATGTGCACATTAAAAAAATTATGTCCAACAGCTTGACGACCTTTCCTCATTTTTGCAACCATTTTCTTACGCTATGCTATTTTAACAGTATTGGTTTTTTCTTGTTTTTCAGAATATTTTTGAAGGTTATATGCAGAAATTGATGACTGTTCAACATCTTGAGATGCTTTTTTTTTATGTTTTTTTTTTTTTACACTCACTCCATCAATGCCCAAAAAATAATGTGTAATAATCCGGAACTCAAATAAGAAGTAGTAATTGACAATAAATAAGACTAACTATTAGTTAAAATTATATCATCCATATTAAGTGGGAGAAAAAATCATAAAGAAAATGATCACACTTTAAATCAGTGAACCTACACCTATCTGGGGGCTAGAGTGTGCAAGTCTGCAAACCTATTCCCAAATTTACTCTGTATGATTGGGCTTGACTTGGAGTCTTTTCTCATTAGTACGCCAAAGAGAGTGTGCGGGCTCTTCTGTCCACCGATTCTCTTTATCAAGAGAGAGAACTGCAAACAAAAATAATGATGATAAAGTTACTTAACTGTAGTTAAATAATAGAGTTGATTAATTTTAAATTAAAAAATAATAATAAATTTAATTAGTTTTGTACATATGATATTATGATTAAAAATAATAATCAGAATACTAGTACTTACGAAACAACATCCCACCGCTTTGGGGAGAAAGAGATGCAGCCTCAAGAGCATCCTGAGTCAACGCTAAAGCCTCCTCTTTTGTCATTAAAGGTTTAAAATATTCGTTGAGAACTAAATTGGCTAAACCAAAACCTTGCCCAAAGGTCGAGCGTTTATTATTAAATATTGTGAACACTCGATCTTTTGTAACATATTCTACCCTCAAAATTCCCTAAAAAAAAAATTAGTTAAATCTCTATTATAAAATCATAAACAATTATCTTAAAATAAAATAATTACCCAGAGTAGATCTTACATTTTCATGGGAAGCAAAAATGAAATCGCCACTTAAGACTGCATTGACATTCTCTGGTTTGTTTTGCTTATCTTGAGCAATTCTGATCCAACCATCGGTAGTCAATACTCTAGTATCTCCCTGCCAAACAAATGGTAAAAAAAAATTAGAAAATAAATTGATGGTATGATATTACCTCATCATACAACTTGCCACCGACTTGTGCATATATTGCAGTCGTTCCATATGCAACACCTATAATTTTAGGTGCCCCCTCTTGTTTTTCATTCACCACTTGAGTTTTTTCAAACACATCTGATATTTTAACAGAGTGTTTTATTTGTTCTTTACACCTCTGAATATCATCCTTGTCATGGGGAGTTAAAATGTAATTTTTATTCAATTTCTTATCAAGCTCCTCGTAGTAGTATTCACTTGGAATATTATCAACTGTAGAATGAGTTATAACATTTTTTGGGTTTTTATCTGAGAAGATGCACCCATCATCCGCAAGGATGACCCCATCAAGGTACTCCAAGAAAACTAATGTTGTTCCCCTTCTTTCAGGTCCCACTAAGAGAAAAATCATTAACGGACTTGATAACCAAGAGATATGTTTTTTTTTTTTAAAAACTACTAACTAACAAAATAAAAAATAAGAAAACAAAGCCGATACACAACTTTGGGGCAAGTATGAGCTTGCATCATTAGTTCAACAGACGTGTAAAAGTATAGGTCAAGAAGAAAAGAAGTGCAACAAATATTTCACGAGAATATAGTATATATATATATACTATGTTTTACCCTTTATCCATATATTAACATCAATATTTATGTTATACACATTTATATTACTATTATATATATATATATTTCCTACTTTTTCTATTGTTATCTTTATTATTAATAAATTAAATAATGACACTAATCAAATTATAACAACTAGTAAATACATAACATCCTGACATAACCATAAACATGTATGTATTATTCTCGTGTACATAAAACAACCTTGTCCTTAAGGTTGTGTATAACCAAGTACAAAGGAATGTGCATATGTGAGTGCAAGAGAAAATTCCTTTTTGATTTCGCCAGTAGGTAGGTCCTCAAGTTGATGATTCTGCTTTTGTTTAATTTCGGATCAAGTGCTTTCGAAGATAAAAAGTTAAAGGGTTCTTTCAAGAAAAACATGACAAATAAAAGAAACTCATCCAAGGTTTCGCTTGTATTATCTTTGTGTTTTAATAGTTGTTATATTTTATGAATTCATTTTTTTTTCCTCATTCAATATTTCCATTTCAACCTAAAAAGTTATAGTATCTCCCTCACTCTTATAAAACCATGTCTCTTGATTTAGTTTTGAATTTTATTTTAATTTCCAATATGAACAAAAGTATAGCAAATCAATTCGCTATTTGTGAAGTTCATTCTCAAATCATATTTATGCCGAAACCAACAAAAAAAAATAATCTCAAATTATACCAAACATTTTGCTTAATTAACTTTGCCACTTTCAAGGATAAACACAACGATTTACAAAAAAAAAAAAATCTTCTTCTAAAACAAAGTTATTTAATTACCTTTTCGATGTTTCCAAAATTCTGAATTTTCGACTCGGGATAAGAAATAAGAATATAACAACTATAAGATAAGTTTTAGTGATGTGTTTCAATCGACCTTCAAACGTAATTAAAGTATCAAAGTTTATTTGGTGCACCAATAAAATGCACGTATCCTGATACAACTCATGAACATACGAGCATTTTTGTGCATACAAATGTGACATTGATTTTCAGTTTAGTTTACAGTTGTGATAGTCAATCTTGAGTTGAATCTCTTTAATGGGAGTATGAATTTTGTTACGACAACTACCAATCTGAATATTAAGCAATATGGTTTTTTATCTCAATCTTATGACAACTACCAACCATTGGTTACGATTATTTTCCCACAACACCTTATGATTATTCTCATATATATATATATATATATATATGAGCAACCACAAGGATAGAGGGATAGTTATATTTTTAATCGGATATCTTCCAAAAATTTGATCAGTTTCTTCTTTAGTTAAATATCAATCCATCCACATTAAACCACTTGAGAAACCAAGTTTGGAGAATGATGCATCAATCGAATCTTACTATAGCGCACGTAACCCAACTCCTACTAGTATTTATGATCATCCAACTATTCAGTAAGACGAATCTTTAAAATGACGAGGGTACCAAGTACACCACAATATTTTCGATATTAGCTTATAAGTCCTATACTTGATCAACTATAGACAGAAACTGTCAAGAAGATAGCAACCACAAGGTATATACTTGGTATATAGTTACTAGTTCGAAACGGAACCTAACAATAGGGATCAACTCATGTGTTTGGGATTAACGTACAATGTATTTACTTTTAATTATAACTAAAATAATAATTATAATTGCGGAAAGTAAAAGTATAGACACGACAAGATTTTGTTAACGAGGAAAACACAAATGCATAAAAACCTCGGGACATAGTCCAATTTTGAGTAGTCTCGGAATTAAGTCGCTATACAAAGACACTACCAACTTCGTATAGTTGAGACCAAGTAAAATACCCCTAGTTACCTAGTTTCATCAGTATCCCTGCGCCTACAACCAATCTGGCCAACGTACGTGAATCCTAAGATAGAGTCCACTATCTTAAGTTGCTTCAACCTCTCTGAAGACTTTAAGCACTCAACCCTTTCGGTCGTCTTCCAAACAGTAAAGGACTAACCACTCTCCTATCTCAGGAAATCAATCATAGATATGTATGTTGAGTGTGACAATGGCTTTTTTGTTTAAAATCAATTAAACTCGCTCCTTTGTCAGATACTGAAGAGTACCACCAAATGATAGCTTGTCGATTTAAATATGACTAGCAATAACAAGTATATCAAAAGATAAACTAGATCTAGTCGGATCCCAGCATGTTAATGATAATTACTTGAACATTGTGATGGTACCCGCTGAGCATCCTTTGGGATGATGTGCTCGTTTTCACTTCAGTTTTTAGTTAACAAAAAAGATGTGCACATGAAGACGTCTGAATTCATAGCATAATGATTTGGCGATCTAGTAACGGTTGTAATTCACTTTATATATGTATATTTTGTAAAACACAAACAAAATGGTATGATATTTATATCACTTGAGAGATTTGCATTTACAATTATTCGAGTGTTGAGTTTAGTTTCGGGTTAAGCTTGGTACCAATTTGGTGTTTAGTTAAATGGTTTAGATCTTATTGCCCCATTATGAATATTGATCTCTTAGATTATTAAGTATCTTAATTTTGGGGAATCACAATCTTTTAGTCTCTTCTATATGTTGGGAAGTAATCATGCTAGTTTTTGTTGAATTTAAAGCGGGGTTGTTGGTATTGGTGAAGGTGATAACAGACAGTTTTCTATTTGGTTGTTGTTATGTCAGTTTGGTACTAGTAGTAGTGGCCTTAATGGCAATGGTTATGCAGATTTTTTTTTTTTTTTTTTTTGTGTTGTTCTATTCAAGGTTTCTAGTACTTTTTGGTGTAAAATTATAGCTTTTGAACTTATAGTCATATGGGAAATAGAATGTGAGTGATGAATTGATAAACATACTGAAAATAATGAAAGGTTATGGTATGAGATAATCAAGCTTAAGACTTGGATGAAACTGTTGATGTAATTGACTTGAGATAATGTTAATTATGAGAGGGAAAACCATGGATTCAAAGTTAGGAAACCAGAAGAACAAATTCAATGATCATATTATAATCACGAAACAGAGCTTAGTTTTTTGTTTTTTTTTTTTTTTGCTCACTGTTTTCTTCAGTGAAAATTGAACTTAATTTTCTTTTTATTTACTTTTTCTATCTCTTTCTTATATATATATATATATATATATATATATATATATATGTAATTTTTAGTTACAAATTCTTATTTCCTGTATTGGAGATCGAATTGTAGATGTATTTAAAGTATTAGATTATAAGTTGTTTTGTTTTGACTTTTTCTTTCTTCGATATTTAGTTGACTTATAATATCCTTTACAAAGCTTTACAGTTTTTATTTGCGAACATGCTGGTGGTTAACTTTTAGTTTGTTGAGGTATTAGAATTTGTATAGTAGGTTGAGGTACAACCGGACAAAATCTGATCTTGCAATTCAAGATCGAATTATTTACTAAGATATGAGCTTCATTTTATTTTCATTTTTTCCTTGCTTGATTTGAAGATCTAGTTGGTCAAAATTATAATGAAAAGATTTGTCCTTCTTTGGATTTGAAGATCTAGCTGGTCAAACTTATAACAATTTGAGTACAGACTCCAATTAATAGTGTGTTTGGGTACATCTGCTCCTGATTTCTGCTTCTCCAGAAGTCGAATTCAGAAACAAAACTATTTTGCTTCATGAAAAGTTAATTTTTCGACTTCTAGAAATCCGTTTTGAAATTTGACAGCCAAACTGACTTCTGAATTTTCGACTTCTAGAAGTCGAAAAACTACTTCTGATGTGCTATCCAAACCTGCTATAAGCTTAGTTTGACTTATTTCACTTGTGGTTTCTCCGAGGCATACCCCGCTCGTCGTTCTTTAACTTCTTAACAAATGCTTGAGAAATTTTTGAGGGATCCACAAAATCAAAAGTCCTTGTCGACCTCGAGACAAGGTAGCGGGAAGCTCCATTCCCAGGGCTTTTGATATGAGTTATCTTGAACCTAATTGAGTGTTTTTTTTGACCAAATTCCATATTTCTTCTGCAACTTTTTGTGTGTTGAAAGTGGGTGTTTGATCTTCATTAATTTCTTCAACCACATTAGATCTATCCGTCCCAGTCCAAATCCACTTGAAGCCAAACCCAATTGTTTTTTCCAACCCTATGTGAACAGTTCACATCTCAACATAGTCTTGAGTCGAAATTCATTAACTTCAATCCCTCGAATTTTATGTAACACCCATAGATAAACTTAGCAATAGAATCTCTAAGACTATAGCTCCTTTTGCATGGTAGATTTTGTCTTTAAACTGTCTTGTTTTGTCTTTAAGTTGTCTTATTGAAGCATATCGGTGTTCATCTTAATGCAACTTGGATCGGGACTCTCCCACTTGTACTCATCTTGGCGGTCCGGCCGCTGCAATAAGTTAAGCATGCTTAGTGGTTGTTTTCTTAGTAACTTGCTAGTGAAATATATGAATTCAGATTTCCAGTTCTTTCCCATTTCTATCAACAGCTACACAGTAAACAATCCTCAACCAATATTGGGACTAGTATTAAACTTCCTAGTCGCTATTCCCACAAATAAATTACGGCAATATGTTTATACAATGAATTTGACCACATGATTCTTGGCTGGAGACTTAAATGACAAGTAGTTGAATTGTTTGACTTCATTTCCTGGTAAGAGTTACATATGCACTTTTTGAATCCATTATTTCACAATTAATACACGTAATTAAATTTGGTTTAAAGTGCTTAGAGCATCTCCAATAGAGGGTGAATGTTTTAGTTTTTTTATGACACATAGGATTTTAGACCCTCATTTACATTAAATTCATCTCCAACAGTGGGTCCTATTAAGTAGGAAGTGTGTCAAAATAAATATGAAGGTCTTGGAGAAGGTCTTATTTAGACCTTGAGAATGACCTCCACGTCATCTTTTTAACCACTTTTTAAATTTTTACTTTTAAATAATTTTTTCTGAACCAATAAGAAAGAGGGAATCAATTTTATCATTATCCAAAAAAACAAATCCTCAAAATAAGACCCTCACCGTTGGAGATAGTCTAAGACAAAAGCGTTGTTATTTTTGCCACATACACATGACCCCATGAATAAGGATCTAAATAAAAACTCCACGTAGGATTTTTAGCACCCACTGTTGGAGATGCTCTTAGTAGTTATTTACCTGTTCAGCGTATCTGCATTTATCATTCTGCTTATTGTTCAAAATTGCCATGTCATTATTTTCCGTTGGACCTAGAAGTAAGTTGTGGTTAAATAGTCAGCATCCAGACATTCGAAAACAACGAATGACTAAAATGAAATATGCAGGGGTTTAAATTGAACCTGATTGAGATATTTTTCCAGGGGAGGGGGTACAAGAGTTGTGAGTATCTGTACGTGGTCAAGCGAAATCGTCTCAACATCGAACCTATATGAGATTAAAGACGACTATCATTGAGCAAGTACTAGTAACAATGCAACCGTGTTAACAAAAAAAAATGAAAGAAGAAAGAAAGAAAAAAAAGATATGTTTTTCTTTCTTACTGGTTTAGCTTGGTTATCAAAGGATATTTTTATGTTTTTGTTGTATATTAAGGTCTCCTAGTCCACATTAGGGAAGGGACATTCGAATCCATAGTAGGAGCCCTCAAAGCCAACTCTTTGGAGCCTTCGGCTTTGAGGCCCTTGTATAATTAGATTCATATTTAGGCCCTCGAGGAAAATCCTACACCCTCGGTAATAGGTTTCGTAGGAAACGGCCCATTAAAACGTTTTCTTTTCTTGTGAAATTGAGAAATACACCCTAGTGTAAAAATCAAACGACAGAGAGACTGAGAGAAGACAGGAATGGCGGCGGCGAGACCATTGTTGTGGACGGTTTCTCCTATTAATCTTCTGCCTAACTACCAAGGAATTCGTCCGCCTCCTCTTTACTTTGGAGGAGGTGGAAGAATTAGAGTAGGAGGAACTGATAAAAATGAAGAAATTTGGGGGACATCGATTGCAGAATTGTGGAAGGGAAAGATTGAAGACGACATGGATCCAAGGTGGATGGATTGGGTGGAATCCAGCCATGAATTGTGGAACCAAAAGAATGAGGAGCAGCAGCGGAGAGACTTACAGGTTAGATGGTCAATCTTGAGAGATTATTTACATGATGCAGGATTTGAAACTCATAATCACAGACCACTACTAACTATGAAATCACCTGAAGATGATAATCAAACAATTATATTCACAATTGGTTCACCTGATTTAGGATTGCAAAGTATGCACAAATTAGTATTAGATCGTGGTCCTTTTTGTTCCTTTGATTGGCCGATGCAAGCCGTTAATGGTTTGCTATGTTTTGTCACATCTAATATGAAGGAATTTCTCATATATAATCCTAAGACTGGTAAAAAATCACCTTGGATTGAGACTCCTGTATGTCAGGGAGAAGAAAATACACGCAGAGTTAACTGCATTGAACTTGGTTTTGATCCAGTGACAAATCAACATAAAGTCGTTTGCATATCAAGTAGCAAATTCAAAGATTATTATGCTATTGATACGGACGGTTTTCCGGTATCATCTGATCCACATGTGGGAGCTGAAGATCAAATTGTTCAAGTACTGACTGTTGGAGAAAATACATGGAGAAGAATCGATGCAGTCCCACCCTATCACGTAAGTGTTGGGAGAGAGCTGTTGGCTGGACCTGTTTATGTAAATGGTAATATATATTGGCGATTCCGGTATGTCCGCAAAGGTGAAGTAATAATGGGATTTGATTTTGGAAGTGAAAGTTTTAGAGTCATTCCAATCCCTGAATCCTACACCAGGGAGGATCCTGACGACGACTTCAAATCTTTCCAACCTGTGGAACTGATGGAAATCGATGGACGTTTAGCTTTAATAGATTATGAAAACTCTGTATGGGTAATGCATGAAGATGCGAGTGGCAACATTGAGTGGAAAAATGAGGATATCCACATACCTTATTCCTGGAATGTAAATCTATATCCTTGTATTATAGCTCTTACTGGCACGAATCTAATCTTCATACGACCAGATCGTCCAGATAGTATTTTTTATTACAATCGCAACACAAAGGAGTACCCAAGGTTTCCACTCTCGCCTGATTGTGGTCTTTCTACTTGTGAAAGGATAATGCAGTTATAGTCAAGAACCCCTTACCTGTCAGTACAGAGCGTGAAAGGATGTTCCATATGAATCCAACATCTGATTGTGTTCTTTACATTTCAGTTTAATAAGGGCTAAACTTCATAACTGGTTGTTGTGGCTGAAAGAGAAAGGGTTAGTAAGTGCAGGCTGGAGCATTTTGCATTTATTTTCCTATAAACTTCTGGATATAAAATAATTTTTGGATGATGCCACAGGGGCATCATGCTTTAACATCCTCTAGTTAGAAACACGCTCTTATGTTTATCATTACTAATTTCTCACAAGCCTTGTTAATTTAAAACCTATTAATGTGTATGAGTTAATTGAACTAACCCAGTGTCTTCCATTTGTGATCTATCATTTGACTTGTTGTTCTTTTCTTATAGGTTCCTTTTTTTGGCTCTGTGCTACTTGATATTGGTCAATCATCAAGTTTCACATTACCTGTTTGTGTATGTGGATGACTTGAGACATCCTCCGCCTCCTTCAAAAATTTATCTTAAGATACGACCGGTTCAGGCCAGGCTCCCCGTTACACATATTCCTCCAAGCTGTTTTGGCCATGCATATACCCTGTAGGTTTTGAAAACCATTCCTACAACTAAGCTTTCTATAATAAGATCACCCAAGCAAATCCAGAATTTTATTTTCTTTAATTGTCTTAGCATTAATCACAGGATTGAAATTTGAAGTTTCCCTTTCTTAGTTAGAATACAAAGGCTGCATGCACAATGTCAAAAGTGATCTATACAAACCAACTTTCAACAAAATACAAACCTCATATGCATCTAGAACTGTTTATCTATACAATGCAGTGCCTCAAGGAAACAGATTTGTTTGATGATGTCTTCATTTACAGTCCCATGCAAACAAAGACAACCCCCCTGAGACTTTCCTTTTTGGTTTTTTGGCTGGAGTTGAAGCCGACCGTGACGTTTCTTTCTTCCGTATATGCCAATTGTATACGTAAGTTAGAAGCGGCAGAAGTCTTCTTTACGCACCCGTTTCGTGTCCAAGATAGGGAACGAGTTATTGCATGAACACCGCTTTCGGGAAAAACGTGTACTATTCGAAATATTTGTTTGCTAGAGCAACAAAGGAACTTAATTCGGATGAACGTTCAAGTGATTCAGTAATAACGACATCTTTTAGTCAATAATTCATACCCCATGCAAAATTACATTACATATTGGCGTATAAATCAATATATTTGTTGGGAACAACCATATCAATTGTTTGTGAAGTGTTTATTCTAGAAGGACTCAAATTCTCGGGAGGATTTTCCCCCAAGGCCTAGGGGAGGTAAATGAGGTTCTAAATGAGTACTGAGTTGCATGACAGTTAGCCTATGGGCTTAAGAAAGCTGAAAGGAGACTCTAGGCCCGTTTTTTCAACATTTCGAAAACAACCAAGGTGACAGGTGGTATTTTGCTTTATTCAACAATCTTTCATATGTTTCAGTTTCTATAAATTCAAAATTTTCCAATTTCCATTTGGTGGATCAATCTGATGTAAGAAACAAAGATGAATCTTTAGATGTTGTTCGGTTATTGATTAGCTGATTTGGCGATCAGTGCCTCACCAACTCAATAACTTGGGAAACATGGGAAACAGTTTGTTTCCTTTTTTGGGATTTAAAAGTGAATCGACCAAATTTAACGGATAATATTTTGGTCAATAAAGATGAACAAAGTTATATTTAGTGAAGGTATGAGCCACAGATACTAGAAACCTAGGCAGGGTATTACAATTCAGAAAATGGATCAAATGCTCGAGAATCCATAAAATTTGTTTGCAACATACGAGTAAATTATTATGTTGGGTGAAATGCCCAAGAATCCATAAAATCTGGTCCTAACTTCCGAGTAAATTATTCTGTTGAGTGAAATAAACGTAAAAGTGACTATTGCACCCTTAACCCATATGTACTTCTACAACATCATTTTGAAACCATCGAAAGTATCTTGTCTACGTTATCTCTACCATTCTTTTCTCCCACCAACATGAGACAAATTTTTTCACCATCTCCACCATGATATTTCTCTATTTGCTGGAAACATAAGCTTCATCTTCCTTCGTTATTGATATCATTAACATTAAGATTTCGCTTGCTTACCCAACCATCAACGACTTCACAATAACACCATCAACATCCAGATTTAGCATTCGTTAAAATTTCCCAATTTCATCTGATAAGTTTAAGAAGCTAAATTAGGTTTTAAATCCATCGGTTCACAAAACAGGAACTCTACATTATGGATTGGCTCTTGATAATCCTAAAACACGTAATTATCCTAACCATAATTTTATATCCCGAAACGACTTGCATTGACCTGTTTAAAATCCAGCTTAAAAATTGATTGAATTTGGTTTGGCTATGTTTAAGTTTTGTAAATCTAGTTCAAAATTTATCAACAACATTCGGGTTCTTTTTTCATATATACAATATCAAGGGCAAAGTGTTCATTTCTTTTGGGGAATTTCTTATCAAAGAAGATAAATGTTCAAAATGGTCGGAACTGATTCCGAACTATAACATATTTTCTCTTTATTTCTCATACGAAAATCGAGTACCTTTGCGGTATTTTTATCTTCTGTATCGGTATTGATATCTTTATTTGTATTTGACCTTTGATTTTTTTATATATTTTGGGCTTTTAAAAATGGGAATATAACAAAAAAAGCCATATGCATACCAAAAAGGTAAAAATTTATTTGGCGAGTATAAATCTAATGAGCTTCTAAATAAGTTGTTGGGGATTCAGGAAGAAAAAAGTATAAAGTATTCCATCGGGGCATGACTTTCCGGCTCAGACAAACACCATACAACCAATACACATCAAAATGACTTTTACTTTCTCATGTCTTGCTTACTTGATGGTGTATATATGGATTGTTATTTTTGATTCAAGGACATCGACGATTCAAAGCATTATCACTTTGAGGTCATCTTCGACAAAAGTAATTTTTGGCAGCCGAGTTTTTCGTTCTTATGTACAAGCTAAAGGCTAAGTATTTCTTCCCTTTTGTAGCATTTGTTATTAAAAAGACGTTTCAAAATGGTCGGAAGAGATTCCAAATTAGGATTTTTTTAGAGAATTGCTCGGTCAAACTCATAAGTGTTGCTATCTCAAGCTTGTTGTCAAATTTAATTGATCAAAACTATATCTTGATTTCTAGTCTACTACAACTCATTCCCGGATTAGGATAGAAGTGAGTAGTTGAGTTTCAGACTTCCACGGCGTTCACCATTTGAAGAAGAAGATCAATTGAAGACTTTGGAGGAGCTTCATCAACAAAAGGTATGTGGAGACTAAACCATTTATATTCACTCAGATATTTCGTCTATTCTATCTACTTAATTGAGACTAAGTCGTATGGCTAAGAGGACTTTAAATTATTACAGTATTAGAAATTTCGAGCCGAGTTTATCTCGCTAAATATATTTCTCGAAATGTAAGCGAAGATATAAGCTATGCATCTCCTTGATGAGTTTAGTTAAGAACAATTCTTTTGTTGTAAACTATATATTAAGTAAGATGATCAGGTGAAAATCACCTCGAACATTTTATATGATATGTGTGAGACAGTCAGTTAATGTTAACTCGGGATATTTCGTATTGATCAAATAATCATTTAAAAATTACTTGAAGCTAGTGATATGTGTAATATTATCATTGTCGTCTTCTAAGGATGTTTCAAATCGATTATCGAGAGTTATTGAACTATACTGACAGGACAGTATGCATACTCAGTACATGTACTGACGCAACTGTGTAGCTCCGGAACTTTTGTGTGCATACCCAGTATGCGTACAAATACAATGGTTTGGTTCAGGAGTTGTTGTATGCGTACCCAATCCACATACCAACGTAAATTCAAAGTTCTGCTACGACAGCATGGTACACATACCTAGTATGCAAACCAAAGCTCCGGTGCTCGTGAACTATAGGGAAGTATGCGTACAGTATGCAAACTATTTTCCCTGAATTTATATTGCCTTAAGGGTACACATACCCGGTATACATACTATGACAGATTGTTCACGAACTGGCTAACACTATACGTACCTAGTACACATACTTACCCAGTCGAATATTTTCAGATGCATTCGAATATATTTCTATGAGATATCTTGCATTTGAACAACTTTCTAAAACACATATTAGATACATTTGATCATTGATTAAGTTATGATTGATTATCAAATTGAGTCTTAAAGTGGTTTATGAAAATAGCTAAAGCTTATATGGTTCGTATGACTAACCGTTATTGAACTATATTATTATACATGGTTTAGGTACGATTTACCTTATCTATGAATGTGTATATTCCAAGCTAAACCATCTAACGGTGGGTAATGATCACTTTATTACCAAGTAATCTTAGCTTGAATCTCAAGTCGAATTTTATCAAACGGTGACTATTGGTTTCTTGATTACAAAGCTATCTTAGCTTAATTCTTAAGCAATCTTAGATCTTGAAAGTATATATAAAGAGAAGCTCTTCCATCTGGTAAAACTAATCCCGATACTTTCGTGTGTCCTAGTTGAAAATTAGAGTCGATTCTCTCGTAACCTATGTTTCCAGTTTTACTGAGAAAGATAATTAGGTTTAACGACCTTAAAGACTTTGTTTAGGTATTCGTGAAGCCAGGTCCGACTATATTATATTTGATAGTTGGTGTATCCTGATCTTACAACTTCTATCGTTTTCGATTTATCTCGAGTTTATCTCCGATAGGTAAGATATCAAGTAATCACAAAGTTCTTCGTCTCATACTTTATGATTCCACAATAACTTCTTCTATATATTAGTTAAGTTTATTGTAAGGTGAATAATAATCTAGGCTGCTCTTCGGGAGTCATTAAACCAGATTATGTGGTTTGCTGATCTTTATGGTTATTTCAAACGATTTCCTATATCACCTTAATTTTTGATCAGTGCGAAATCGTAATAGACTTATCAGTGGGAGACATGTTTTTTTATAGTCTTCACTTTAGGTCGAAGCAAATTCTAGGCTGTAAAGGGAATCAGCTAGGGGAATCAAGTGCACACGGTCTTGCGAGAACTAAGAGGTGTAAGGAACGCGATCGTACCTTAATCAGTGTGAGACTTGGTTAGGGCTCAACTACTTTCCAGTCCGAAGTTAACTTGTCAGTAGGCTAGTGTCTGTAGTGGCTTAATACAGTGCGGTGTTCAAGTCCGGACTAGGTCCCAGGGTTTTTATGCATTTGAGGTTTTCTCGTTAACAAAATTTCAGGTGTCTTTGTTATTTCTTTTCCACATTATATTTTTTTTTATATAATTGACATAATATAGGTTGTGCTTGTGCATTAATTAATCACAGTTGTTAAATCCAACCTTGTTTATTGGATATGACTTGGTTGATCTTGGATATTGGTCTTTGGAACCGTCCAAGCTCTCTCACGATATAATCAGGTTTAAAGACTAGTTTCTGTTTAACTACTGGTTGTGTAGATAAAGAGATAAACCTCTTTAATATCTTTCATTAATTGAGTATCATTTAGTTGTAACTCTCGGGATTATATTAAGGTTTAGTCCATACAGGTTGCCGAACGAAAATTTTTGGCATGGTTGTTATACCCCCACGTTTTAGATCTTTTCTTTTTACTTCTCATACAAAAATTGGATACCTTTGCGGTATTTTGCTCTTCGCTTCACGATTTACATGTAATTGGCATCCTTATGGGGAAATTTTTCTATCAAAAACATCATTTAGATTATGTATACAAGAAACCCATAATTAATAGTAATAATATTTGATCATAAAAATAACTTTTTATTAATTAAGAAAACTAATTACATTAAAAAGACAATTATGGAAAACGACAACTAATAAATTAGAATTGCATGGTTTGATTTTACTTGTTTTTCATGGAACTTTTATTGAGAAGCTTGATTTAGGAACGACAAATAAAGGCACCAAACTGAAGATGTCCCGGTAAAGACGTGTTGAGTGTTGAGTGTTGACCGTTTAACTAGGTGAAGACCTATTTAGACTCACATCCCCCAACCGATCTGGTTCACTGTACCAGCGTCAGTTCCTTGGCGCGTCTTTTTATAGAAAGTTAAAACTCTTTTCTTCTCCCTCTCTCCTCGTTTCATTTCCCGAAGTGAAGAGTGAAACCCTCTCCTACTCTTTCTCCTTCACCCACCCACCCGCCATGGAGCTTCCGCCAGATCCAAGTCCGTACCATCAGCTAAAACCCTAGTTCATCTTCTTCTGTGCATTCAAATTTCAAATTACCTCATGTTCTTCTTTACTAAACCCATTTTTTGTTTTTGTTTTTTTACAGCTGCTATCTTTTTCGATTCTGCTCTTCGTGGTGAACTCCAACGATTCAAAAGTATAAATCATTTTTATTTTACTTTTTCTAATTTCTGAAAGGATTTTTTTTTTTTTTTTATGGTCTTCTGTTATCTATTTGATGATTTTGTGTTTTGATTCAGAATCTGCAGAAGCACTAGGCCGTATACATGGAGTTGGAATTGCAGCTATAATCGAAAATACTAAAGATGATGAAGGTAAAGGTGCTCTTCATGGTGCCGCTGCTGGAGGGAATGTTGAAGTTCCGAAGTACTTGATTGAAGAGATAAAACTTAATATTAATGTTAAAGATGGTAAAGGTATGATCAAAAATTGGGCGGTTCTTGGTACTGATTTTGTTCTTTCTTGCTTGAATTTAATTTTTCTCGTTTATTTCTGTGTTAGGGTTTAGGAGTATTTGAAATTGGAAATTGTTATATTTGTCATCATGTATTGGTCATGTTTAGGGGTATTTTAGAATGGATTATACAAATTTACAACCATAGGTTGTTGAATGATGTTCATCAATGTTTGTTCTGTTCTGTCTTCTTCTTTTTTCTGAGGGTGTTTTGAAATTGGAGAGTGGATGCTAAAAAGACAGCCTAGTAGGTAATCACACATTGTTGGTAAGAATAGTTCACATGAGTCTGACAACATTTCTTAATTACGCCTTCTGTGCTTTGGTATACTATTAGAATTTAAAGTTGATAAGCTTTAAATTGAGTAAACACAAGTAAATGGGTCCAAAGGATGATGTTTAAAGTTTTGAATGGAAAATGAAATGGGCATTTTAGATTGAATATTAGGTCTACGGCTAACACATGGCGGAGTGCGTTAATGCACTTCAGCAGTAAGATGCTGGCGATGTGAGGCTATAACCACATCCAGTTCATAATGATTTATGGAGCTTTAGTACTAATTCAAGTTAAACTTGATATCCTTATAAATCATTAAGTACATGTGTTAATTATACACTCTGTGGTGGCGTGTTTCGCAGGTAACACACCCATATGCTGGGCAGCTATAGAAGGTCGCTTGGCTGCTGTAGAATATCTTCTTCAAATGGGGGCTAATCCTGAGATACCAGATGTTTCGAATTGTATTCCTCTGCATCATGCCGCTCTGAATGGTAGGTTGCCCTCCAACAGATCTGGTAACTTTGCAAATGTGTTACTCAGACATTTTAGAGTGGCCAAATGAGGTGCTGATGTTTTTCGTTTTGCAGGACATAAAGATGTTATACCCCTGTTACTTTCTAAAGGCACTAATGTGGATGTTACAAATGAAATTGGCTCTCCGTTACTATTTGCTGCTGCCCATGGCTTCCACGATACTGTTAAAGTTCTTCTGGATCATGGTGCCAATGTGAGTAGCATTTACCTTCTCTTCATTAACAGGTGTGAGTTTCTTTTTAACAAATACTCAAGTGATCTCTAAATCGTAATATAAACCCTTTAAACACTGCGGAATGTACGTACTTAGCTCTTTTGGTATAACTAAAAGCTTGCATTTCCTATCGTAGTTGAGTTGAATCTCTGCCTTATGTTACTTTATAAGTTTCTGCCTCTCAGCTTATTTGTCTACTGTGATCATAATACACCTCCTCTCTGTGTGCATATCTGTTATGTAAAAATGATTATAACATAGAATCATTCCTTATACTTCCACAATTTTTTTTTCCACTAAGCCAGGGGATCACTAAATCTACCTTCTGTTTATCTTTGCTGCCAAATTTGATCGTCAGTGATGCATTTACTGCACTTCATTCATCTATCCGGTCACAATCTAGGCAATGCGTGGTGTCGTTACTGAAGGTAAAAATATTGTTCTCCATTCTTGTTGGGCTTGTTAATATCTATTTTTAGATAAAAGGAAAAAAAAAAATCTATTTAGACTAGTTTGTATGATCAAACCAACAATGTGCTGTTTGTGTAAACTCTCCTTTTTTTATCCATGCGGGCGAAATTAGTTTTTCTTGATTTCAGATGTATATTAGCTTATTAGGGAACTTTCCGTGTCTGTCTTGGTTCCTTTTCTTTTGAGTTGGTCTTTAGGGAGTGGTGATGGTGTTTTCATCATACATGCCTATCTAAGGATTATTTGTTGTCACCTTGTAGTTGCAGGGTGCCTCAATATGTTTATTATACAATTTTTGGGTTTGTGAATATAATTTGTTCTTATAAATATTTTTCCGTTTGTGCAGGCAGGTGTTGATCCTAATGGTGGACCAGATGGAAATCTTCTGAATGTAGCAGCTGAAGTGGGGGCATTACAAATCATTAAGCTGCTGGTTGAAGCTGGTGCAGATCCAAATGTTACTGATATGGTAAGCTGATTTTACTTTTGATTTCTGTTCATTTTATGGACATCATCTGCTGTAACTGACATGAAATGGTACTTAAAAGTTTTTGTAGTGGTACTTAATGGGCCACTTTGAGTCGAATGATGAAAGGGATTGTCTTGATTACTTCATCCTTGCGCTAGAAAGGCGCCACTTTCTTGATCCTCTTTTTACTTTGTTATCACGTTGTCTGATACTATGAAAAGAAGCGGTGGTACACTATGAGATGATTCAGTGTAATAACCGGTTGTCTGGGTTGTGAAAGTCAACTTTTTCTTGTCACAGCTCGGGCTACTGCCAATAGAAGTCGCAGCTGTCAAAGATAATCGTCGAGGTGTTGAGATTCTTTTTCCTTGGACTGGAGCATAAATGGAATAATGAAGCATGTACATTCTGAGAAGTTTATAATAAAGGTAAATACAATATTAGGTTTGTTGTATGTATGGCATAACAGTAACATTCATATCATTTCATACTTGTTGATTTTGTTGGCATTCAACAGTTTCCAGCTTTCATGTAGTGGAGCTTATAAATGTGTCGTTATCGTTAATAGAAAGCTTTTAAGTGAAATTTATTGTATTAAGTCTTCATTACTGACAGATGATTTGTATATCAAACGAGAATTTCTTGTGGCAAAATCGAGGGGAACAAGTGCATTTCAGAGAAAGGAGTATTTGCTCGCAGTATATTGGTACTCGGAGGTAATTTTTCTTTTAACCGGAAACACTCTAATTCTTTAAGGTTAAGTGTTTAAATGAGTTGTAATTAAGTTCATCGATAACTGTTAAATTGAAAGGTGAAATAAGAACCCATTCACCTTCCATGTATTAGATAGTGATTTTAAGCATTCATATCATCATATGCGATACAATTTTGATCATTTGGGAAATTGCTGGGAACATCTTCATTTATACTAGAAATGTTTGTCTGCCAAATCACTGTCTTGGAACCAAATTGGATACTCCAATTTTAGAATGACGGCATCTTTCAAGTCTCACTAAGTTTTTCACAAGAAAGAGAGCTTCTCTGTTCCTCTCAAATTATTGTCACCTAAAGTTAATCTATAAGCAACTTAAATGTACAAGTCACTCGATGTTTTATGCTACAGTGGAGTTTATCCTATACTGAAGTTTAAATGGAAACCAGTCAAACCACACCTACAATCTGCAATTTCCGCATTGTCTTTGCATATTCTCAAATGTGGAAATTGATCTTAAAGTTCTCTTTGTTCTTAGTCTATTTGCTTTAAGCTGTCTTTTTTTTTTCTCCCATTGATGGGTTGAGCAATTTGTTTTTCAGGCTCTCGTAAGGAAACCTGGTGATGCAGCTGTGCTGTCCAACAGGAGTTTGTGCTTTGTGTATTTAAATAAAGGACATCATGCTTTTCAAGATGCTACTCAATGCCTGTTGGCAAGACCAGACTGGCCTAAGGCGTTTTACAGGGCAGGCGCAGCACTTAAATTACTGAATGTACATATTCGTCCATTTTCCCTTGTCAGTTAATTCTCAGCTCTTCTTTTCATATAATGAAATCCTTTTTGATAATCTTTGTTGCATTTGCCGCAGAGGCTTGATGATGCAGCAGATGCCTTTTCCGGTGGTTTGAAACTTGATCCTGGAAATAAAGAGCTTCAAAATGCATTCAGGTTGGGTACCATTTCATTTAGCAAGTTTATCAGTAGAACCTGAACCATGATAATTAGTGTTGATGATGTGTTTCTCATATTATTTGATTATTTCTTATTCCATTTCACTTTTTTTTTTTTTTTTACAGGGAGGTTTCTTTAGAGAAGTCGAAGGCCATCAATGTCACACTTTAGATAGAAAGGCTGGTAATATTCCTGACATTCTGAAATCTTTTTCTAGTGGAACTGTGGTTAAAGCATCGGGCTAGTCTTCTTATGTATGGTATAGCCAACTTATTATGCTCTGAGGTTTCTTGGTAACAATATTAGTAACAAAAAGTCTGTAAAAATTGGGTAGGTATGCCATATTCTATCTAACACTTGAGAATGTAAATTTTTGAGATATCGATAGCTTACTAAATTTTGAAAGCCTGCTTCGGTCCTTTCTAGTATGAAACAATTACTATAAAAATTGAGTTTTGGAATGATGTAGTTCCATTGACGAATGCACAAGGCTGGTAAACTAGGGTAAAAAATATGTAGTAGAATAGGCCTTGCATCATTCTCATATGTTTTATAGGGTGAGGTTTCAGTAAGCAATATTTCAGCACAAAATACTAAAGCCGGCTGGAGATGTTTTGATACAGGTTGAGTTTTATGTGGCTCTAATTTTTGTTTTTGTTTTTTTTGATTTGTTTGGCCTTTCTTTTTGAAACTGCGTGTTGGATTCTAGAAGGAATTACTGTATAATTGCACCAATGTCAACTCAAGAGGTTTTTTGTTTTTTGTTTGAGTAGCCCTTCAAAACAAACTGATTGAAGAGTGAAATGAACATCGTCTACCTAGGACGTTGAAAGAAATTGCGGTACCAACGTTAAAGTGACATATGGTGTTCACTTTGAGATTACTCAAAATTAAAATCATTCGGATTCAATCCCAAGCCATGAAGCCACGACTATGTTTGGTCTTCATAAGGTGGTACAATCCAAAGGAAACGATTTTGATCTAGCAGCGCTAGATCATTTTTGATCTAGCGCTGCTAGAGCCGTTGGATGGGTGAATCCAATGGTGGTGGTGGTTTTTAATGAAAATTGCATTTTTGCCCTTGGAGTAAAAAACTCCACTCACAACCACCACCCTTGGATCGACCCATCCAACGGCTCTAGCAGCGCTAGATCAAACTTTTTTCCCAATCGAAACTGGTTTTGATCTGGCAGCGCTAGATCATTTTTGATCTAGCGCTGCTAGAGCCGTTGGATGGGTGAATCCAATGGTGGTGGTGGTTTTTAATGAAAATTGCATTTTTGCCCTTGGAGTAAAAAACTCCACTCACAACCACCACCATTGGATCGACCCATCCAACGGCTCTAGCAAAATAGATAGATCAAAAATGATCTAGCGCTGCTAGATCAAATTTTTTTCCCAATCGGAAACGATTTTGATCTAGCAGCGCTAGATCATTTTTGATCTAGCGCTGCTAGAGCCGTTGGATGGGTGAATCCAATGGTGGTGGTGGTTTTTAATGAAAATTGCATTTTTGCCCTTGGAGTAAAAAACTCCACTCACAACCACCACCATTGGATCGACCCATCCAACGGCTCTAGCAGCGCTAGATCAAAAATGATCTAGCGCTGCTAGATCAAACTTTTTTCCCAATCGGAAACGATTTTGATCTAGCAGCGCTAGATCATTTTTGATCTAGCGCTGCTAGAGCCGTTGGATGGGTGAATCCAATGGTGGTGGTGGTTTTTAATGAAAATTGCATTTTTGCCCTTGGAGTAAAAACTCCACTCACAACCACCACCATTGGATCGACCCATCCAACGGCTCTAGCAAAAATTAGATCAAAATGATCTAGCGCTGCTAGATCAAACTTTTTTCCCCAATCGGAACGATTTTGATCTAAACGAAATACTAGATCATTTTTGATCTAAGTGAAGCTAGAGCCGTTGGATGGGTGAATCCAATGGTGGTGGTGGTTTTTAATGAAAATTGCATTTTTGCCCTTGGAGTAAAAAACTCCACTGACAACCACCACCATTGGATCGACCCATCCAACGGCTCTAGCAGCGCTAGATCAAAGTTTGATCTAGCGCTGCTAGATCAAACTTTTTTCCCAATCGGAAACGATTTTGATCTAGCAGCGCTAGATCATTTTTGATCTAGCGCTGCTAGAGCCGTTGGATGGGTGAATCCAATGGTGGTGGTGGTTTTTAATGAAAATTGCATTTTTGCCCTTGGAGTAAAAACTCCACTCACAACCACCACCATTGGATCGACCCATCCAACGACTCTAGCAATGACAGATCAAAAATGATCTAGCGCTGCTAGATCAAACTTTTTTCCCAATCGGAAACGATTTTGATCTAGCAGCGCTAGATCATTTTTGATCTAGCGCTGCTAGAGCCGTTGGATGGGTGAATCCAATGGTGGTGGTGGTTTTTAATGAAAATTGCATTTTTGCCCTTGGAGTAAAAAACTCCACTGACAACCACCACCATTGGATCGACCCATCCAACGGCTCTAGCAGCGCTAGATCAAAATGATCTAAGCGCTTTCTAGATCAAACTTTTTCCCAATCGGAAACGATTTTGATCTAGCTGCCCTAGAGCCGTTGGATGGGTGAATCAATGGTGGTGGTGGTTTTTAATGAAAATTGCATTTTTGCCCTTGGAGTAAAAACTCCACTCACAACCACCACCATTGGATCGACCCATCCAACGGCTCTAGCAAACAGATTAGATCAAAAATGATCTAGCGCTGCTAGATCAAACTTTTTTCCTTCATAAACGGAAACGATTTTGATCTAGCAGCGCTAGATCATTTTTGATCTAGCGGCTGCTAGAGCCGTTGGATGGGTGAATCCAATGGTGGTGGTGGTTTTAATGAAAATTGCATTTTTGCCCTTGGAGTAAAAAACTCCACTCACAACCACCACCATTGGATCGACCCATCCAACGGCTCTAGCAGCGCTAGATCAAAAATGATCTAGCGCTGCTAGATCAAACTTTTTTCCCAATCGGAAACGATTTTGATCTAGCGCTGCTAGAGCCGTTGGATGGGTGACACATGACACTTTTTTCATTAAAACTTAACAAGTAATCGAAACTGGAAGCCATTTTCTCTGTAAAACCATGGATGGGATTGGTTATGCACATGACACTTTTTTCACATAGACTAGACTGCTAGCACGATGGATTCCAATGTAAAACTTAACAAGTAAAAAGAAATTTCTTCACAAATACTTGCGCACCAAAAATTTATTTTGTTACCGGCCTAACTTTTATACGTTTTTTTGCTTACAAAATTCGATAACCACCTTCTAAAAGAGTATCCAAGCACTTTCTCTTCATGCAAGAGAGCTTCTAAAAGAGTATCCGACTATGTTTATGCACCAAATTTTTATTTATTTTTAATCAAATTTTATATAATGCAAATGGGAAAATGAAAATGCAAGAGAGCTTGTTTATTTATGTTTGTTTGGGTTTGATTTGAGACCTAGTTCTGACTCTATCGGACTTGAAAATATTTGTAATCGATATGGTTGATACGTATCTGGCTAGATACGTAACGTTTTTAATAACCTTATACGAGAACTTTTGAGCTGTTTTTTCTGACTCAGCTGACTCGTCTGGATCTGAGTGATCCAGATTTGACGCATTATATATATATATATCGGACTGGTTACGTCTGACTCAAAAATTGTTACGTTATAATTTTATTTTTTAAATCCAGTCAAATATGTGCCCGGCAAGTCAAGTGTAAAATGCCAACTCAAGCACTTCAAATGTATGAATCAAATGAATTAGACATGAGAAGGAAAAAAAAAATATAGAAAAATTAAATGATCTGATATCTGACTTGAATTTTTTTTTTTTTGAAAAAGAGGTATAACTCAATATATTGATAGTAGTTGTTCAGTAACTCCAAAATTGGAGTTACGAACATTCATTACATTCTCATTCCATAGTTGAATGGTCAGATAGTTCAAAAAGGCCCTTAGGCTAAAGTCCTCCCAGTTGTGGTTAATTTCATACTTTTTGCTCCGACTTGAATTGGACCCAAACAACTGAGGCATTACTCGAGAGATCACAACAAAAGGAAAAAAAAAAAAAAAAAAACTACTCTAATATAATATAGTAAATTACTATTTATCAAACAACATGATGGTGGCGTAATCCACTATCCACAATATAGTAAAGACGTGACTAGGTTTGCAGAGACCTATTTAGACTCACACCACAACTCCCAACTGCCTCACTGTGTTGTCTAATCGCTAGCGCGCCTTTTCTTAAAAGTTAAACCCTCTTTCTTCTTCTCCCGCTCTTCAGTCTTCATCTTCATCTTCTTCTTCTCTCACCATGGACATGGATCGTATTGCAGTTGCAAGTCCGTACTATCTATAAACCCTATAAGAGTTTTATTTTTTTTTCACCTTTTATTCCTTCATTTCCACTGCCTCTTACTAAATCCGCCTTTTCTTTTCTTTACAGCTTACAAATTTCTCAGTTCTGCTCAAGAAGGCAAACTCAAGCGACTCAAAAGTACAAATCATTTTTTTTTTACTTTGAGGGTTTTCTTGTGTTTTCTGATGGTGTTTTGTTAAATTTTTGATGATGATCTTGTATTGGATCATCAGAATATGCAGTAGTACTGGATGAATTGCTTGGATATGGAATACCAACGATATTTGAGAATTGTAAAGATAAAGACGGTAGAGGAGCTATTCACTATGCTGCTACCGGAGGGAGTGTTGAAGTTCTCAAGTACTTGATTCAGGAAATGAAAATTGATATTGATCTCAAAGCTGCATATGGTATACTTTTAATTGTCTTATTTCATTAGATTTCATAATTCTTAGTGTTGATTAAGGTTTTTCTTTTCTAACTTGTATGCTTGATTTTTCTGATTTCCCCCCCTTCATGTCTCTGTTAGTGTCTCTGTTAGGGTTTTAAGAGTTAAATTGGATATTGTGGCTTTAGGGTTTTTGTAAAATTATAATTCTATGATGTTCAAGCATGCTTGTTTTGTTTTATGTTGTTCTGGTTTCTGGTTTTTGACTATAAGCCTAGTGAAAATGTGAGGGTATTTGTACTTTGTTGGTGTGGGTATTTCACCATATGACCGTGTGACCAAATTTATTGATTCCGGCCACTGAAGCTTTAGTAGTAATTGAAATGAAAGATGATTAGCTTAAAACTGAATAAATGGCTCGATTTCTTTTTTAACGTTCCGTGCTGTTCAGTTTTTTTCTTGTTTATGGCTATGATGAAAAAGAGATGGGTGTTTTAGATTGAGTAGTAGGTCTATGTTTTACACATTCCTGAGTGGGTTAATGGTAAGATAAGGCGGTGCGAGTATATGGCCATACTATGTTCAGTTTGCCTTCTGGAGCTTTAATATCGACTGAAGTTAAAGTTGGTATTCTTAAAAAGAGGGTGTGTAATTATACACGTTGTGGTAATGTGTTTTGCAGGTGAAACTCCCTTATGCTATGCAGCCGTAGGAGGGCATTTGGCCGCTGTGCAATATCTTCTTGAAATGGGTGCCAATCCTGAAATACCAGATTATCAAAATACAAGTCCTTTGCATCTTGTTGCTAGGAAAGGTAGGTTCAACTGATCTGCTGACTTTCTAAATGTGTTATTTGGTCAATTTAGAATAGCCTGAATGAGGTCCTAATGTTTTTATTTTATTTTTATGTTGCAGGATATGTAGATATCATACTCTTGTTACTTTCAAAAGGTATTAGTGTGGATGTTACTGATGATTTTGGCACACCGCTACATTTTGCTGCCAGTGCTGGCAAACACGACACTGTTAAAGTTCTTCTGGATCATGGTGCCAATGTGAGTAGCATTTACCTTTTCTTCATGAATAGGAGTGGTTTTCTGTATAGCGAATACTTAAGTGATGATATCTTAATGGTAACCTAAATTTTAACCTGATAGATGTGAGCTGCTTGATCAAAACATATATTTATTTTTAATTGCTAAATCTCATTTTCTAAAAGCTTACATATCCTATCGTTGTATCTTTGCTTAATGTTATCTCATAAGTTTATGCCTTTGAGATTATCTGCTAGTGTGGTCATAATACACCTCCTCGCTATGTACGTTCTTGTCACGTGAAAGCAATAATAAAATAGAACCATTCCTTTTTTTCTTGAAGCGTGTGGATCATTGATTCTACCTTCTGTATTACCTTTGCAGCCTAATTTGATCTTCCATGATACATTTACTCCACTTCAGGCATCTATCCGTTCCCATTCTTGGCAATGTGCGGAGCAATTACTGAAGGTAGACATATATTGCTACAGTCTTATTGGACTATTAACATCTTATTGTAAATTTGTAATGGTTTGTATGATTCAGACAGTTACTTTTCGAATTATGTACAGTTTGTGTAAACTTTCTCCTTCTTTACCCTTTCAAGCTAGATTTCTTTTTCTTGATTTCTGATGCATAATAGGAAAACTTTCAATGTTTATCTTGGTTTCATTTCTTCTGAGTGGGTCTTTAGGGAGTGTTTACAAGCGGTGATGCCGCTTTCATCAATCATGCATTGTCTGGTATCTGATTGAGGTTGTAGGGTGCCTCAGTATTATGTTTATTTACCATTTTTGGGGTTGTAGATATACCCAATATAACTTTAACTCTAAATGTTTTCCCATCTTTGTAGGCAGGTGCTGATCCAAATGGTGGACCAGATGGAGTAAAAGCTCTTCTACTTGCCGCTGAAGTTGGCGCAAAAGAATTCATCAAAGATCTGGTTGAAGCTGGTGCATATCCCAACATTACAAATTTAGTAAGCTATTTGTTCTTCTGGTCCTTGTTTATTTAGGGAGTTGTTTTATTGGTACTTGATGAGTGTCTCATTCGAATTTTGATAAATCTCCATCGGCCGCTTTAATTTGAGCGCTTAAAGGGGTTTTCTTGATTACTGCATCCTTGTGTTAGAAAGGCTCAGCTTTCTTGATCATCTGTCTAGTTCTTATCACATTTTCTTATTATGTATAGAAGCGGTGATACACTATGAGGTGTTCATTGATATCACCTATGTTTGTGTGGCTCATGAAAGTCTATTTTTTCTTATCACAGCAAGGACTAAAGCCAATAGAAGTTGCAGCTGTTAATGATAATCGTCGAGGTGTTGAGATTCTTTTTCCTGTTACTTCTCCTATTCCATCATATGTTGACTGGAGCATAAATGGAATAATGAAGCATGTACATTCTGAGAAGTTTGAAAAAAAGGTAATTGTAATATTTATTTTTCTTTGGATGTTTTGAATGGTGTCTGGACATTTCAGAACCAAAATGACTTTACTATCTTTCACTGGCATACTGTAAATCAACCATTAGCAACTTCACTATTGACAGATGACTCGTAAAGTAAAGGATAGTTTTCTTGAGGCAAAATCAAGGGGCACAAGTGCATTCCATAAGAAGGAGTATTGGCTGGCAGTATATTGGTACTCACAGGTATCTTTTTCTTAACCAGTAACGCTATAAGGCGAAGTGTGTAAATGAAATTTAATTGATAGCTATTAAATGGAAGGTGAAACAGAACCCTTACACCTTCCACGTATGATTCAATTGAACATCTGCATTTATACTACTGTGCCTCTTTCAAACCATGGTCTAGGAAAGAAATTGTGTGCAAGCCTTCATTTTTCTTTTTGTCAGTACCTATATGTATATTTGAAATTTAAATGCAGTTCCTTATCTGCTTCTTTCAAGATCAACAGTCAGTCTTAAATACACAATTTTGCACAAGAGAAAGCTTCTCTGTTCCTCTCAAATCATCATCACCTAAGCCCATTCTCATCTGAAACTTAACTGTTCATCTCAGTTGTTGTTGATGTTGATTGTTTAGTGTAATTCTTATGCAAAGGCATAAGTTGCTGTTATGTTAGAATGGGAAACCGCCCATATCCACAAATTCCTTGTGGTCCTCGCATTTTCTCAAGCATGGAAATTGATTATGAAGATTTTCTTAGCTTATTTGTTTCAAGCTGTCTTGTGTTTTTTATCCCCAAAAGGGGTTGATCTCTCTAGTGATTTGTTTTTCAGGCTCTTGAATTTGCACCTGGTGATGGAGCTGTCCTATCCAACAGGAGTTTGTGCTATGTGAATTTAAATAAAGGAGAACTTGCTTTGGAAGATGCTAAGCAATGCGTGTTGGCAAGGCCAGACTGGCCTAAGGCATATCCGTCAATTTTTCCTTGTTGGTTAATTTTATTTTATTTTGTATTTGAGGAAACCCTTTTTTTTTTTTTTTGGTAATCTTTGTTGCATTTGCCACAGAGGCTTGATGATGCAGCAGGTGCCTTTCTCAAAGGTCTGAAAGTGGATCCTAAAAACAAAGAGCTCCAAGATGCATTCAGGTTAGATACCATTATTTGTTATGAGTTCTGCTGTTTTGCTTATTACTTATAGCATACTTGCTTAGCAAGTTTATCGGTATAACCTGTACCAGTCCTGCCTGGTTGGAGTGTGGAACTGACTGCTAAATGTTGAATAGATAACTAGTAACCGTCGATACAATGTAGATGAAACTCCGGAACTGTCATCAGGAGTGAGTGGGCTAGGTTTCCCTTAATACAGGTGTGGTTAAGATGGTATAGTCTGATCTTCCCAGATATTGCTGATTCCCTTAAACTACTTTCCTGTTAAAGTTGATAAATAACGATATATCTCATAATTTTCGCCATACATGATTTTGAACCCCTCCACGATTTCACAAGATAAAGCATGTAAGCTCCAGAAGCAACAGTGTTTCTTAAATAGAGAGACAGTCATAAGACTCACTGGTTTCAGTTTTGGTAAAATGTTGATTGATTGATGTCTTCTTTGACCCAAGTCGCTCTTGTGATTTTTTTGTGATTTCCCTCAAATTTTTGGGCCTGTTCTAATTTATTCCACTCTTCTTTCTTACAGGGAGGTTACTTTAGACAAGTTGAAGGCCGTCAATGTCCCATTTTAGATTGGAAGGCAGATACTGGATCTATATTCAGTTTCCGTTAATTATTTTTGGGGTGAACTTTTAGTCAGTTCTTGTAAAAAGTTAGAAACTTGCTAACAATCTCTTGAACCATGCAATTGCCCTTGAGAGTTCCTTTTGTATTATTCAAGTCTTGATAAGTCTGTTTCTAGTTTTACACCCGCACTGGCTTCATGTTTTTGTTTTGCTTAACATCTTACTCTTTCCGTCCCTGCCTAGAGTATTGATCTTTTCCTTATTTCGCATAATTTATAAGAGCAAGGGCTGCCTGATTTGGGTTGTGTGGTTTTCATTATTATATCAGTTAACCAAGCTTTAAGATTTTGTTGGAAATGATTGGATTTTTCTACTGCGCGCAGTTGATAAATTGGAAACTAAAATGATTTTTTGATATATTCGTTCGTTCTAATTGATTGCATTCCAACTTTGTGAACAAAAGAAGTTGCCTGGTGAATTCAAATGCATTTCTTGAGTCTCGATTTACACTTACACTTTTTATTGCCATTGTGATCTGATTTCTAAAAATATATCTATGGAACGCGTGGAATCGAGAGTTCCAAAGACTCAGAATCTAAATCACTAAAAGTAAAAATGCGCCTTCTTTGTTCTTTCTCACTTTACAATTTCAGCCTCCTCCTGTGAGTCTGTGAAAGGAAATGCTGCATATTTCTAAATACAAGTATAATTTTGTGCACCATAATTTTGTGTACCACCTATACTTTGACGTGGTGATGGAAGGGAGTTTTATAATGACTAGCAGGTAACAACCTTTACGCGGATTTTGGTATCTTGGTAAAATTTCGATTGTTCTACCCATCTGAATGGGGTGGTGCTACACTCTTTTACTGGTCTGAACAGGGAAAGACATTTCTCTGTCTCGTCAAAGTTGAATTCCCTGAAACTCAAAAGTTAATAGCAAATTCAATTGGTCTATCATGTGTATCTCAAAAGCTATGAAGAATCATCAAGAATTATGATGTTGTTGATTATAACACGATTTGCACAGACAATGCAAACAAAAATGTACTTTGTTTTTTCACTAGACTTCGTCAAACAAACTATGCAACGGTCGGCTATCTTGTTACTAGCACTACAACAAAACATGGTTTAGATCACACATCATAGATAACAACTTTTGAAGACGTGTAGTCTTTTTATAACTAAAACTTAAAGATCATTGATTTTATAGCGTTTGTGATCTTAGATGCAAATTAATCATATGTTTTGTAAAAGTGTGATCTTCATGTCTATATGTACATCACTGATTTTACTTAAGTAGTGGTCTTAAAAAAATAAAAATGGTACAAAAAAAAATGGTCCAAATAACTTTTGACCGGGTCAACATAATCAAATAGTCCACCAGATAAATCAAAACATTCGGTTCATTTATCTTCATTCTTTTTTTTCTTTCTCTCTCCTCTATCTTCATTTATCAAATAGTCATCTCTTAATACCAACTATAGTTGACTAAGATATTTAAAAGGCCCCCCTAATAATAATTATATGTTAACTTGTCAAATGTATGCTCTTACACTTGTAATCCTGACGGTGGTTGCGTGTTTTCCTTTTCTTTGCAGGTCTCTACAGGCTAGAGGTTTAGCCGAAACACTATGTGTTTCACATCTCTGCATGGCTCCGAGAAATAATGCGTTCGAAGCATGATGCAAGGGTGACACATAACTCGACATGAATGACATGCCAATCTTTTTTATCTCTGTTTTTTACCCCGATTCATCTTAACTGATTCATCTTAACCGATATGCGAAGTGAGATCTCTGGAGCGTATGTGTTATCCTTTATCAACTTGTGATTGGGAAAACCCCTTTTCTTTGGGAATAACCAAATCCGGGTTTGAGAGTCATCTCGTTACTTGTGTCTTAATTTAGTTACCATTATGTTGTGCTTACTGCCAACTCTTGATTTTTTCTTGTTTCTGTGTAGTTGCTTTAAAACATCATTAGATCAAAAGAATTGCGATTCGTCACGATATTAAGGAATTAAGCTCATTTGCCTGAGATATGTGCCGAGTTATTACGTCATGATCCAGGTATGATTCTTGTTGTCATATCTGTACCTTCCCCATTTGCTCGTTATCCCCGATCTACTCCCTGATTCTTGCATTCACATGCATCCAGTGGAGCGATTAACATTCGAAGAGTTCTTTGACCACATGTTTCTTTCCACCCACATATGTGAAGAATCCTCAAGGTAATAAGAACTACCTTTGCCTGTTCTAGTGAATGGGACTGTAACTTTGCTAAAGGTATCCGTCTGAGACCTTCTTTGATGAAAGGTAGGTCTGCAGACTCTGCACCAAGGACCAAAGTTGTTAACGCGGCGACTGAATGCAGACTTGGAAGGCATCCAGAAGCAAGTTCTCAAGACGATTGTCTGCCTTCCATTTTAGATGATGATACTAGTGGTCCTGGTGCCAGTCCATCCCATCCTTCATCGATAGGATCAAAGGAACTTGATACTCCTGGTTTGAGTAAACTTCGCTCATCTTGTTATGATGTACAAGATCTGTATTTTGGTACCCCTTAATTTGAGTTAAACAGGTAGACAAAAATGTGTAATTTTTCTGTTAGTTTTTGGTTCAGAAATGAATTTGACTTGGACACGAAATGAATTTAATTCAGACATTGTTTCCTTTTTATCATTTTTTGGATTTGAGTTACAGGTGCAGAAATGGTATGGGATCACACTTTGGGTTACTGTTTGTATAGGGTAAAATTGGGTTGAAAACATAGAGGAAAGATCACAACTTTTAAAACCTTGTCTTTTAAAAACCTTGTCTTTAGATCTCAACTTTTCAAAACTTTGATTTCTTTGCATAGGGTAGGATCACACTTTTCATTGCAAAAGAATTGTGATCCATAGATCACCCTTTAGATTATACTGGCAAAGATCATAGACAGCTAGTACTTAGATCACACTTTTTAAGAATGATCCATGTATGTTTTTGTTGTAGTGTAGTCTATTAACAAAAGAGACATTACAGCTCAGAGTAAAACGGGTAATTTAGCTTTAAAGTCGGTAATTAGATTTTACACATTTCATTATCAGTTTTCCATGAGCTAAAAAAGACTTGGTTTTTCTCCAATTACACCGTACCAAAACAACCTGAAGCTAACTACCATAATATCACTTACTACATTGGAAAGTTGATAAGCCTCCCATGTGCCATTTGCTATATTAATCTGTTTTCCTTTTCATATTTGTACAAAACTAGAGAAGGTCAAAAGGAGATGCAAGATTGCAATGAAAGCCTAGTGCTAAAAGTGAAGTCCACTTACACAACAATCTAGCTATCACTTGGAAGTCTCATCTCCATGGCTGTCAGTTGTAGCTGGAAGGAAAAAAGGATCTTTTTCCGTTTTGATATATACTGAACAACTGCGTCGAGTATCTTGTAGCCAACCTCTTGCAGTCGTCAACTGCTTTAGAATCAAATATCTCCAACTCTTTGAAAGACTTGTTCAGGTCACCTTCACAGTCCTCATCCATTAGAAACTTGGCCAAAGTAGTACACCTGTTAATAGAAAATATCAATAAGGCTGAAAGTGTATGAAAACGAAAAACCACTGTTGATTCTTCTCATTCCATTTTGTTCATTGTTCTTAGACACAAGTATGAACATTTTGCTGAGCAGCTTTCCTGCCTGTGCAGGTGCAGCCACGAGCAAGAAACTCTGTTGCTCACACTGTTCAACCAACAACTACAGATTTGAAATCTGGGGAAGCCAGCGAATCCTTTATCTGACAATTACGGACCACCCAATTTTTGGAAGCCAGCGAATCCTTTATCTGATAATTGATATAAAAAGTCCACAGTCAGTACAAAAGATTGAAATTTCATTTTGATAAGCTATTTGCAGGAAGACACTATACCTCCACCAACGATATTGAGAATTAATAACCAAAGGTTTTCAGAAAAGGTAGGAAGTGCTATATTTTGACTGGGACATGAGAAAAGAACAAATGTAAGATATGCTGATGCACATTTTGATTCCGAAGTATAAAGGTAAGTCTTTGTGATATGCTAGTAATAATGCTCTAACTACTGCTAAAATAAGTGGATACTTCTGCAAGGTAAGCCAAATATTAGAGGAATTGCATCATTTATATGATATGGCTAATTAAGATATTAGGAAAACAACCTATGAATTACACAGCAGAATATGAAAAGGGTCCATGCAATAGATTAAGCAACTGAAGATAGACATCATAAAAAATGTGACCCAACAAGCTCTCAAAATTTTTGTGCCAATGTATTTTAACTGCAAAACAGTAATTCTCCTCCAGTTTTCAAGTTAAGCCAATTGGAAATGAAGGAAAAGTGTAGATAATTCCTAACATACCTGAGCACATCGCTGTTATGGAACAACCCCGTATCTGATTTTTCGTCTTCAAATATCTGCTGTCGATAGAGAGCACAAACAGCTTTCATACAGAGATCAGGTTCCTCTTCAAATGAGGAAAGCATATCAGCCTCAAACTAAATCCATGAATCTTTACTGCAGCAGGAATTTACCTCATGGTAGCATAGCCTATAACTTCCCGATTGAAATCGACCCTAGAAGAAGTCCACCCCAGAATAAACAGTTTGTCTTAAACGCCATATCCGCCACCAGCTGATCCTTAGTCATCCCAGTCCTACATAGAGAAAACATGCACATAATTATTCCGAAAAGTAGTTTAATCCATTAAACCAAACATGATGTATTGTATGTACAAATTTCTTACAAGAAATTGGGTAGGGCCTGTGATGATTTGATTTGTGAAATACCATCTATGAAGCTACAAGCACCTACCACTAATCGTCTTTCTTAACAAAAGAACTTTTTCTTCATCCAACAGATCAACCTTCCAAAACAAACAAAAGTACACCAAGTAAATGCCTAAATAAAATTCCTTGAAACTCCAGATTCTTTCAAAAGAAATGCAATCAATCAACTGCCTATGCAAAGGAATGGTTTCCGAAACCTACAGGATATATGCATGGCCGAAACAGCTTGGAGGAATGTGTAACGGGAAGCCTGAACCTGTTGAAGGAGGCAGAGGATGTCTCGAATCATCCATAAAAACAAACAGGTGATCTGAACTTGATGATCAACCAATATCAAGAAGCGCAGAGTCACAGAGGAACCTGTAACGAAAGATACTACAAGTCAAATGATAGATCACAAATGGAACACACTTGGTTAGTTCAATTAACTCAAACAGATTAATAGGTATTAATTTAGTAAGCTTAGCCGTTCCTGAGAGAAATTGGTAATGAGCAACATAAGAGCATTTATATGCAATTTATCAAGTGTTTAACTAGAAGGCATATTAATGCTATATTAGGTATGATGCCCTGTGGCATCGTCCAAAAATTATTTTATATCCAGAAGTTCATAAGAACTTTAACGAAAAAACTCCACCCTGCACTACTTACTAAAGGTGGGCTACCCGCTACCCTTAGCTGTAGCTCCACCCTTTTTCTTTCAACGCAACAACCAGTTGTGAAGTTTAGCCTTATTTACCTCAGACGCAAAACCGCATCTCCGACAACCCCGTGAGAATTTCAATAAGCTCTAGGTGCCGCAGCCACTGTAGATTCTCGAAGCTTTGCCAATCCAAAAAGTATAGTTTTGTACATAGTAGATCGTGTTTACTCAGTAAATTATACTTCTAATGAACTCTTGCTAATCAGCACTATTCCTAATCACTCGTTCTCCCTCTAAACCAAAACACGAGTTCAACAAGTTTCTATAGGCATTCCCACAAACATAAGTCAATTAACCCATCAGAAAAAGAAAAAAAAAAATACAAACCAAATAATGCATCACATACTAAACTCAGCAGAAACCATAAATTGGCAAGAACAACCAACCAGAAATGAGCAATGTGTATTCCAGCCAGTAATTGAAGAGGTACTAGTAAAAGAGCTTTATTTCCAACTTCAATAGCCTTGTCTAACCAAACCTTGTCAACTAATATCAAAGGTATCAACCTATGTAAACTTAATCATTTAGAGCTAAAAGGAACGCAAAAACTAGACTAGGAGCGATATATGATATATAAAACTGAAATATAAAGAACACAATCATACAAAAATCATCCAGAACACTCGTAACGAGCTGGATTCATATGGAACATCCTTTAACGCTCTGTACTGACAGGTAAGAGGTTCTTGACTATAACTGCATTATCCTTTCACAAGTAGAAAGACCACAATCAGGTGAGAGTGGAAACCTTAGGTACTCCTTTGTGTTGCGATTGTAATAAAAAATACTATCTGGACGGTCTGGTCGTATGCAGATTAGATTCGTGCCAATAAGAGCTATAATACAAGGATATAGACGTTTATTCCAGCAATAAGGTATGTAGATATCCTCATTTTTCCACTCAATGTAACCACCAGCATCTTCATGCATTACCCATACAGATTTTTCATAACTTAATATCCTATCTATTAAAGCTAAACGCCCATCGATTTCTATCAATTCCACTGGTTGGAAATATTTGACGTCATCCTCGGGATCATCCTGAATGCAGAAATCAGGGATTAGAATAACTCTAAATTTTTCAGTTCCAAAATCAAATCCCATTATTACTTCACCTTTGCGAACATACCGGAATCGCCAATATATATTACCATTAACATAAACAGGTCTAGCCAACAACTCTCTCCCAATACATACGTGATAGGGTGGGACTGCATCGATTCTTCTCCATGTATTTTCTCCAACAGTCAGTACTTGAACAATTTGATCTTCAGCTCCCACATGTGGATCAGATGATACCGGAAAACCGTCCGTATCAATAGCATAATAATCTTTGAATTTGCTACTTGATATGCAAACGACTTTATGTTGATTTGTCACTGGATCAAAACCAAGTTCAATGCAGTTAACTCTGCGTGTATTTTCTTCTCCCTGACTTACAGGAGTCTCAATCCAAGGTGATTTTTTACCAGTCTTAGGATTATATATGAGAAATTCCTTCATATTAGATGTGACAAAACATAGCAAACCATTCACGGCTTGCATCGGCCAATCAAAGGAACAAAAAGGACCGCGATCTAATACTAATTTGTGCATACTTTGCAATCCTGTATCAGGTGAACCAATTGTGAATATAATTGTTTGATGATCACCTTCCGGTGATTTCATAGTTAATAGTGGTCTGTGATTATGAGTTTCAAATCCTGCCTCATGTAAATAATTTCTCAAGATTGACCATCTAACCTGTAGGTCTCTCCGCTGCTGCTCCTCATTCTTTTGGTTCCACGATTCATGGCTGGATTCCACCCAAGCCCTCCACCTTCGATCTCCTTCGTCTTCAATGTTTCCCTTCCACAATTCTGCAATCGATGTACCCCAAATTTCTTCTTTTTTTATCAGCTCCTCTAATTTCTACATTTCCTCTGAGGTAAAGAGGAGGACGACGAATTTTTCCATCTCCTCTAAGGTAGAGAGGAGGAGGACGAATTCCTGGGTAATTAAGTAGAAGATTCGTTTGCAGTGCAGGAGAAATCTTCCACAACAATGGTCTCGCCGCCAGTCCTCTCATCTCTCAGTCAGTCTCTCTGTTGTTTAATCTTTACCCTAGGGTGTGTTTCTCAATTTCGGTAAAGTTATGATTTTGGACTCTTTGGCCATTCTATGGACATGGTAAAGTTAAAATCTTTATTCGCTGTATGAGGGCAAACTCATGGGAAAGTGGGCTATATTGAGGTTAATAGCCCGTTTGCATATTCAGAAGTAACTTAAATAAGAAGCTAGATTGGATGTAAATTTTCGAAAGACTCTGGGAGTAGAAATATTGACTTTTTGTATAGTAAAATATCTTTGTTTCAGATTTCTGTTTTTGGAAAAAGCGTTATGCGTTCTTTGCTTTTGGTATCCAAACACAACTATAAGGCTCAATTTGGTATCGTGTGTGTTTGTTGTGTTGTAAAAAAAACAGTTGAGCGTTTGGTAATACGTAAAATTGTGTTTGGCGTTAAGTAAGTTAGCAAAAAAAGTTTGCAATTTTCTTGCTACTGTTGGTACTGATTGTCCCATCCCAGTTACGGGTTCACATTTAAAATTTCAGCACGTATACAAAAGTTGAAGCTCTTATTGTATATATAGCATGTTCGATTGAATAAATTTCAGCAACTTATCTCTATCTCCGAATTCAGAACTCTCTTCTCTTTCCTCTCTTCTCTCCAAAACACAGGAAAAAACAAGAAACTACTTACTTCGTTTAGAATCCTTGATTTGTCCGGGATTAGATTTGATTTTTCGGATCTGCATTAGGCAAATCAAGGATAGTACTATTAGTTTTTATAATTTTATTCAATAAAACAAATTGTTGATCCAACAATTTTTCTATTTAGGTTTTTAAAATATTTTTATTTGATTGATATAATGACTTCTCCATGTCATCTAAATTTGTTATATATTAGCCAAGTTGGTGTTTTTTTATAGTGTTGTTGCTTCATTGTTATCAATTACATCATGGGCGATGATCTTCTTCAGCAAACAAGACCAAGATTGGCAGTGATGCATATTACTTCCTTTACATGGAAGCATCTTGCATATATGATGTTAATGATCAACAATCAAAAGATGAGGAATCAAAATGGTTTAATTTCGTCGACGGACTGTAAATCAGTACAATTTAAGTTTTTCGTTTCTTTTAAGTTTCGAAATCTATAAATTTAGTACGAGGCTATTCTTTCTGTTTTCTAATGATGTAATTGATATTGTTATTACTGATTCCAATGGGTGGAATGATTATTCTCCACCATTTTGTATCCTTCAAACCTCAACTTTAATGAGGTAATTTAATAAATTTCGGGTTGTTAAAACCCGTCTTTCCTTCAAAAAAAGATAGTATATTTTCAAATCCTTTTGTACTTTAATTTTAATCTCTATATTAAAAAACGGGCACCTAGCCGAAATTTGGTCATCCCCGTTTCCGAAAGATTCATGACCTCCGGGAGGTCCCAGGTTCGAGCCCCCAATGGCGTAATATTGCGAGGAATTAACATGGAAGGTAGAGTTAGTTTGCCCCCTTGTGACACAATCTCACTTTATCCGCTTCGGCTCCCTTGACTAGGTTACCCATGAGGCTCGCTGGTAGGCTAACACAGCAACATGTTCAATTAATGTAGTAGTATGTTGTTGGAGCTTAGCTTGTTTGGCTTCCAAATAGTTAATATAATAATTGTTATCCAATAATATAATAAAATAAAATAAACTATTTTTTTTAATGCAGTTTTCTAATGCATTCAGAGTATTGGCAAGAATGCCCGTGAAGCCCTTCGTCGTGCCAAGTTCAAAATCCTTGGACGTCAAAAGATCATTGTCAGTGGGATTGGAATTTAAGGTATATTGCATTTTAAGATGGATATCATATGTCCGACAAGAGGTGGGAGTAGACATTTACAAACTTTGTTAAAATAAGCACTCACATAGTTATACTTTCTGTTAAGGCGTGCCGCGTCAAAAAAGTTGATAGTAAAGAATCCTATTATTGGGCTTAAAAAGGGTTGGGTTTTTGGGGGCTTTTTGGGGTCATGAAATAGTGATATTGAACACCCCCTATCCAAATATTTACATAATGTCTAATATGACCCATATGATTTATGAGGGAGGATCCATGACACTCTTAGATGGACAAGGTCGGACAAGATTTGCGTCATTTTCTCCGCAAAACCCAAACGATAATGAATTTAAGTCTAATATTTTGATGGTATATTCTTCTTATAAGACTCTACATTCCTACAAAAAATGAGCAAAATTCGAGATGTGTAAAACCACCATCTACCCCTTTGAATATCAGTCGTTCAAAATTAACGGTTAAAATTAAGATCGGTAGATGGTCAGGTTTGCTATCTCGAATTGCATTCATTGTTGGTAGGAATATAAAGTCTTATAATAGGAACATATCATTAAAATATTAGACTTAAATTCATTGTCGTTTGATTTTGCCGGAGCAAATGGCACAAATCTTGTCCGACCTTGTCTATCTAAGAGTGTCCATGGATCCTCCCTAAACTTGATTAATATCACTAATGATGATTAGCTAATTAATCAATACTAATTCATTTTTTTAAGTTAAGTGATGAAGATGAAAATCAAAACAAAAAAAATCATTTTTTTAAGTTAAATGATGAAGATGAAAATCAAAACAAAAAAATCTGAGGGGGGAGGAGGAGGAGGAGGAAAAAAAATTGGGTGAAAAACTGAAAATGAGTGATTCAAGCAAAACTTTTGATGTAGGTGAACCTTCATCTTCAAAATACGATATCATATTAATACCCATCAACAACGATCAGTTCTTTGCTGATTTTTCAGAAAATCAACAAATTTTTTCTCAAACTCAAAATAACCCTTATGAACCGTACTATGATTTCGAAGGACCAACCCAAGAAGAAGAAGAAATAGAAGAAACAAATGCTCAAAATTACCAGGTATACCTCTATTGTAACTCCTATTTCAGTTTTTAAGCTCAGAGTTGCAAGAAGTTTCAATTTTTTCCTTCCGAAAACCCCACGTTTCCAACCGCCATGTAAAATCACGGCTGGGAAACCAAGAACTACTGGCCGTTATTATGTGTTACGGCTCACAGTTGATAAACTCTCAGCCGTTATCAAACGTTACGGATGGTTCGATGAATATTTCCTGGCCGTAACTTATCAATTACGGCCAGGTATATTCTACGTGCATGAGTAGCATTTAATACTGTCGGTGGCGGTTAGGTTTCCTGGCCGAAAATATCAAATATGATGTCGGCGACGGTTGGGTTTCTCAGCCGTAACTTGATTTACGGCTCTACATTTAGGCTGTAATCTGACTTATCCAAATACAGGACAATTTACGGCCCAGAAATATTGGACGTAACTTAGTTACGGCTTAGAATATCATTTTTCGACCCAGCCGTATATACCTTGACGGCTGGGATATCCCTGGTAGACCAAGTCGTGTAGGTTATTACGGCTGAATACTTTCTTTTCGACCCAGCTGTTTCTGTGTTTTGAAAAAATATTTTTGACATATGTTATTATATTATAGATTGTACCGCACATTCCGGTGGAAGACCAAGAGCCGGTTATGGAAGAGAAAGAGGTGGTTATAGAAGATCAACCCCCACCTGTGCAAGTTTCCGAAGACACAAGTGCTCACTATGCAAACAACTATGAGTGGAAAGATAAGAAAGATGCAAAGTTGTGGGATCGATCACAAGGGTTGAAAAAGATGTGAATCATAGTCCAGAATAAACAAGTTACAGACAACAACTTTCAAATGGTTTGCGAGTGTAGTGGAAAGTATGAGAGCCATTGGAAAAAAGAAAGTGAGTATCAACGAAAAACCACAAGGAAAAAGGGACGTTATAATACGATGAAATGTGGATGCCCTTTTAAGCTTCAATTTAAACATAACGATGATACGGAAGTGTGGTTTATGGCGAAATTCGTCTCGGTTTTTTCATAATCATCCTATTCCGGAGAGTTGATCAACCATCCTTATTCGGCAAGGCTCAACCCCTTAGAAAAGGAGTTAGTACACGTGTTGAGTAAAAGACGCACAAGACCTATTGATATTCTTAGTGACGTGAAGGTGTTAAACCCCCAAAACTCATCCTCATTGGCAACTATCTATAACGAAAGAGAAAAATTTAGAAAGGAGTCATGGGAAAAGAGAGAGATTATGCAACATTATTGTTTTTGTTTGAGGAGGCAAAGTACTCTACCGCCTATGACACGAATGAAGAAAAGGAAGTGGAATATCTTTTCGCCGCGAATCCGGAATGTGTACAATTGTCAAGATGCTTTCATCAAATTCTCTTTTGGATTGCACGTATAAAACTAACAAGTACAACATGCCGATATTGAACTTTGTTGGGCAAACATCTACCAAGTCAACATTTACCGTTGTGTTTTGTTTCTTGAAAGACGATACGAAGGAAAGTTATATGTGGGAATTGAAAAAGGTGGAGTTATTGTATCAAGAAGGTTATACTCCACATGTGTTGATTACAAAAGGAGGAAGCATTGATGTGGGCCATACCATGTGTTTTCCCCTACGCGCGTCATCATCTTTGCACGTTTCATATATGGAACAATGTGCAAACTAATTGCAAGAAGGTTATATATGGCCATCAAAGAAGACCAAGATGGAGAGGATTAAAAATTTGTCGTTGGAGAAACAACGAGAAGAGAAAGATAAGTTTGAGATGAATGACAAAATAGTCGAGGTGCTTTGGGCGGATTTTCAAGTTGATTGGGACAACTAATATGGTCGCTCACGGAACCATTATATTTCCTAAGGAAGTGTTTCGTAATGGAAAAATGGTCAACCTACCCGGATGTTATAACATATTTGAAGAACGAGTTATTGGATCCCCACAAAGAAAAGTTTGTTAGTGCATGGATAAACAGTTATAGACATTATGACAATCAAGCCACAAGCACGGTGGAGTCGGCTCACTATCGGTTCAAGAGTAAGTTAAATGGTTGTGATGGTAGATTCATTGTTTTATTTTTTTTGAAGCTATGGTCGAGTATTTCAAGCATGATCTCGATAGAATTAAAGGGGATTTTGAAAAGAGCCGATCTAGATTAGTTGTCGACTACCGGTATAGCCCTTGGCTCTGGGGAATAAGTTTATATGTTTCTCAATGGGCAATCCTAAAAATTATAACGGAAGTGGAGGCTTGGGAGGAACACAATTTTCCACCGGAAATGAGATGTAATTGTCCCATTAAGTCGTCTTTGGGTCTCCCATGTAGGCATGCGGTAGCAAATTATCCCACAAGGATGATTTCAATCGAAGATATAGATCCATTTTGGAAACAACTAACATTTAAAGATCCATCACCAAATAAAGGTCTTGGGGAGGTGTTTTGCGACACGGAGGTACACAAGAAACTTTTTGAGAAGTATGCTTCTTTACTACCAGCGCAAAGACAACTTTGGTTGTATGAATTGCGGAGATTCAACCGTCCATTCACTGCTAGAGAAGATATTTTAGAACCTAACAAGGGGCAGGTCAAGGGTAGGCCTTCGACCAAAGTATCAAAGAAACAGGAAAGGGAAGAAGCTAAGAGATTGGTTCAAGAGGGTCCTCAATTGACTCCTTCAATGCGAAGAGATATTTCGAGTTATGAGAAGTTGAATGACTTGTAAAAATTTAAACTAAAGGAAATGAAAAAAGGCGGACCAAGCCGAGTTAGTGAAATGAAGGTAAAAGTCCGCAAGAAGAATGTGATTGTTACATCCCAAGAAAGTTCAAAAAGAAAAGTTGATAGTGGAGTCAAAATTAAAGATCCGGTTGTTCCATCCCAACAAGGTTCAACAACAAAAGAAGCTAGTAGTGTCCAAAGAAAAGTTGGTGGTGCGGTTGGTATTAAGCAATTAGCGAGAAGCAGAGGTAATGATGTCAAAGGAAAAGGACCGATGGTCGAACCATCGCAAATCATCCCACAACGAGTTGTTAGTGGTGAGAAAGAGACGATTTTTTTGGATGTAGGTCCGATGAAATCCCCTCTATAGATGAGGAAGGTAATTATATCCGACCTACTTACACGATATACAACAATTGCATGCCCTTTTTACCACATTTTATTCATGAGTACGTCAAGTCCACCGACGATGTTGAGGCCGACGGAAATTGTGGTTACCATGTGTTCGTAGATCACTTGGACCTTTTGAGGAGGCAAAAGAATGGGGTGACGACCAAATTACTTATGTAAGGCAAAAGTGTTTGCTTGAACTACGTGGTTTCCCCGATTTTTACAAGCCAATGATGAGATTTGAAAGAGATGACACGGAGGCGGTGCTAAATGAGGAGTTCAAAGCATTTGAACGGCGTTTAATGGGCAACACTACATTGACAAGTGAATATTGGATGAGAATGCCAATATGTGGCTATCTACTAGCCAACGCATTCCATTGCGTTTTTCATTCCAACAAGACGTATTTTTACCGAAGAAGAATCACCAAAGATAGTCATCATGGGGTTTGTGAACATGAACCATTATATCGGCCTCCAATTGAAAGATGAATGCCCATTACCTCCATTAAGGAAGGGAGACGATGGTGACAGCGAAATATCATCGGGTTGGTGTCATAGGTTCGAGGAAAGATTTCAATTATGGGATGCATTACAGATTTCGAGGGATAGCCCTTTTCTACTAATGAGTTCCGATGAGGATGACTATGAGTGAATATGGTGTGAACCTATGTATTTTGAAGGTTAGTGATAATATGATAACAATGTTTTTTATAGGGTGATGATTAAAATGACAATATGATAACAATGTGGTGTGTGAACCTATGTATTTTGAATCACTCATTATGAATGAACAGTCTAAATTTACTCTTATTATGTGTTTACAATGATACTATGATAAAAATGTGGTTATTTAGAGGTGCTTACGGCCAGGTTATACGCTGACACGACCTAGCCGTAATGACCCAAGTGAGTTTTTTAAAGAATAATGGTTGAAACACCAAGTCGTGAACACGGTTACGGCTAGGATTCCTAGCCGTTTATCTGGTACTCTCAGAACGACGGCTGAAACACCAAACCATGAACAGGTTTACAGTTAGGAATCCTACCCGTATTTCTGGGCACTGACATAATTAAGGCTGCAAATTCAAGTCAGAAATCGATTTACTACTGGTAATCCCGGCCGTAACTCTCCTGGAATGTTAGTATCAAGATTTTACTCGATTCTGGTGTGACACCTAACAGTGAATCCAATTACGGCTATACATCTTAGCCGTAACTCTCCATGGATTCTCAGTATCAAATTTCACTTCGTTATACTTAAACAAGAATCTAATAAATTAATAATCAAAACACTAGTATCCATTCATTCAAGGTAAATTCAGAATTAATATCCCATTACTTAAAACAAACAAAATCACCCAAATCCATAACCTAAAACATGCTAAAAGTAAGTCTGCATAATGAAAAGCTGGAATGACTTAGAAGATGACGAAAAAACACCCAAATCAATAACCTACAATCATCCACTACGACCAACAATGAAGGAACATCCTCGGAAGATGATGAAGAACCTGCTCGGGAGTTTGGGAAAGAATAATCCAATCATCCTCAACGTTAGTATAGAGATCATCCTTCGCTGGATTATATAACTCCCGGCTTTGAGAAGCAGTTTTCTTTGTTGCTCGCAATTCAAATATAAAACCTCCTCAATGTTACGGATCAGTCCCCTGGCAATCCACTTAGCTCTCTTGACCTATTTGCACGTCATTCAATTAATAATGGTACATAATTTGAGAAACTTATACAAAAACAAAGAATCATATACTTAGCCTACGTACCATCATCGTAGAAATATCTCACATTGGTAGTTCCTGGGGTTCTTTCTCCAGAAGAATATAGGATTAAATTCGTATTTAAGAAATAAGTGGACGGGAAACACATTTAGGTTTGTATCGGATGGAAAGTTTGCAATAAATTTCTAGTAGCACTAAATTCGAATAAACTCCTTCTAGCCGAATCCCCACTGAGATACTCACCACTCAATTTTATAAACAAACATAGGACAACTTTTCGGGGTTCCTAAAAATGATGAAAAACATATCGATGTCCCATGGTCCGTTGTCTGGAAGATTGGACCAATTCACACGGAGTGCTATTAATACGGTTAGGAAATAACAGATAACCTATCCGTTCAATTCGCGAACTATAATCTCCGGGAAAAGTGAGACTTCCAAACCGTAAACATAGCCTCAAATTAAGAAATAAGTGGACGACGTAAAATTAGAGTTGGTAATGAAATGAAACCGTAAACACATTATCGGATGGAAAGTATAAGTAAATAGTTAGGAAAATCTAATTGTAAACTCCTAGCCGAGATACTCATCACTCAATTTTTACTGCAAACATAGGACAACTTATGGATGGAAAAGTCCCACCCATATAGTTATTTCACGGTTGGGATCTCAAATTTTCTTAACCGCATGAGACATTAACGGCTGAGAGTTCTTGATGTCCCAACCGTTAGGTATACATTACGGCCGGGACGATATGATATCCCAGCCGTAAACGCTTCAGATTTTTTTTTTTAAAACCCTAAAACCATCAATGGAACCTATTTTTTCAATCTAATGGTAAAATAACTAGTGGATTTTTCGATTCTTACCTAGTAGGAGTCATTTGTGGAGGATTCGCAGGTGTTTGAACAGATTGGTTCACCACATCTCCATTGAAAGGAACATCAATAACTTGCCCAGTTTCAGAATCAGGGTTCAATCGGACGGATATTGTCACTCTTGATCTTGCTGCCATCTTGAGAAACTTCAGAAATCAGTGGAGAAGAGGGGGAGATATTGTTAGGTTTTGGAGAGTGTATTTGAGAGGTTTTGCAGAGTGTTTTTGAGAAGAAGAAGTGAGAAAATGAAAGGGTTTTGATTTTTGGGGCTTGAATTATTAATAGATTTTGATTATATAAGATTTGATTGTATAATTGATTTATTAGGGAGGGTAAATCTGATTTTTGAATCACTTGAGATCTCCCCCTCTCCATATTTTGGTTAGCCAAAGCACTTTAAGCCCCCAAATCCTTAAGGGTTCAAGCCCCAATAATAAGATTCATAGTAAAATATATTCTTTGGTTTCGAAAATGCTACATTGACTTCAGCTTTTCCACATGAGTGAAACAAAAAAAAGGGCCCACTTCCACCGCACACATCCCGATTCTGAGAGCAGCTCCCAAAGGCCGTGATATTCTGCTCGGGAGATATTTCGGGATAAAAATCCGATGTATCTAGCACTGCTCATTGGTTTTGAAAATGCTAGATTGACTTCGGCTTTTCCGCAGAAGAATGCACCGAGTGAAACCAAAAAAAAAGGGCCCACTTTGGCTTTCCGAAAGTTTTTGTGAACTATTTGTACGTTCAGCAGCAGTACATAACCAAGTAAACAATCGGTACGAAGCTGTTGGATAAATAATACGTACAACATACTTCAACTAAGCAAACACAATTTATGTGCTTTCCCTTCCGTATGGATTTTAGCTATAGCAATTGCGGCAGTAGAGAATACAAATTGACGTTGCATTTACAAGAGGCTTTGAGACATCAAACCCCAACCCGTACTCTATGTTTTCGGCATTTGTTTGTTTGAAAAAAATACCCGAAGTAGGCATGTACTGGTATTGATCACATTCTTCCCTTTTACTTTTCTTTTGAAATGTAAGTTGAATTTGACTCCTAAAATGCTATAGCTTGTTGCATTTTCTATGCCTTGTAACATTGGTTTTATCCCTTCTGTGTTGAAGGGATTTGGATGAGAAGAGCGTGCAGCAAGTTTTTGACGAGTAAAACTGAGGTAATTTGGTCCGATCAAGAAGTCTTAGTTTGGGTCGAACTAGTTTTCAAGTACCCCATTGAAGATCAGTACACTTAGAACAGCTTCAATCCCAGCTCATCATCACTTCTCTGCTCTGGATAAGAAGATATCCAATTCTGATGACACTCTTCTCAGAGTTATTAAGTCAAGAATCTATTGCGCTGAAGAGGCTAGTGCTTATTTGGATGGGCAAATTTAATTTCATGATTTTGATATTTGGGCAAGTTTGTTTCATGAATAGCTATAATTGTCTGTGGCTCTCTATGCAGTATAACACGAATCATCCTAGCTAGAATTTCAAATAGTGAATTGTTTATTGAATAATTAATGGTGCAAATTTGAAGCCTAGGGAGGAAAACCAGGTTGATGGAGCCACTGGCTCACGGTTAGAATGCATCAAAACCCTAGTTTTACTGTTGCTTATGCAAATCTATTGATTTCTCACAAGTTTATCGGATCTTTAATCCAACTTACACGCTTCCGCTACGTTAAGAACCTAAAAACCCTCAAGAAAGTAAAGATTTCTGAGAAAACCTTTGCTTCTTCAGCTCCAACAAGCATGGCGATTACTTTGAGTAGAATGATTAAGAAAGCTGCATGTTCAGTAATCCCACTTGCAAACAAGACACCTTGTAGAATTTACACCTCTGCCATCTTCACTACCCCATTGAAGACCAGTACCACCATCAGTACTAGTATCAACAATACTACTAATCTAGTTGGAAAAGTATTTAGAACAACTTCGATTCCAACTCATCGTCACTTCTCTGCTCAAACTAAGAATATACCCAATTCTGATGACACTCTTCTCAAAGTTATTGAGTCTGAAATCAATTGGGTGGAGATGTATATGAATGAAGTTAAGGCGTCTAATGATCTTGAGGTTTGTTTCGTTTTCTCTTAATATCCTGATTTTGATGTTTTGGCAACTTTGTATCATGAATAGCTATAATGGTGTTTTTATGATTCTGACATTGGTCAACTTATAAATTGTGGTTTGCATACGAGATTAGCTAACTTTGTCTTCATAAATTGAACATGACTGTCTTTATGCGTTTTTCAATAGGTTGCTGTGTTAGTGATTGCAGAGTTGGGAAAGATGGAGTATGAGATTCCTGAGTTTCCTTTCGAGATTGAGGATAATGCAAAGAAGGAATATATAACATTGACTAGAAAGTATCAGGACGAGGAGATCAAAGTCACAGTTAAAGATCGTAATGAACAGTATGTTGAGTTGGTTGTAACTGTTTCGAAAAAACGCAGGCCAGCTTTGGAATTCAATGTTAGGGCTGAAGTACCAGACGGAGGAAAACTAACAGATGGAGGAATTAAAATCAAAGATTTGGCAGTCAAGAATCCAAATGCATCTGATGAGGATATTGCTCGTGAAGAATTCTCCGAAGTGGAATTGGTTATATTTTTTTATATCTTCGCGATGGCTGCTATCAGTTGTGTTGGGTTATGCATATAGATTGTAATGTTGGTTGTGTTTTGTTTTGAAGGCATGTCTTTGCGTATTGAGTGGTTAAAACACTTGAAGAATTTCATTGCGGACTAAATTTTGCTCTAAGTTGGAAACCTTTTGAAGGTTTTATAATACCTCTTTGCAGGGTTATAAAGAACGTTCGGAAACAGATGGTGTGACTGTTCAATCTTTTCTGACCTTTTGAGTTTACAAATTATTAGTTTTAGATTTATTGTACTATTACCTCCGTTTCAAAATAATAAGCAGGTTTGTGTGCAAATTTGCAGTAGTAACTTATATTTTTACTGAATGAACAAGCGATTGATCCATGTTAGGATTAAAAATTTGGAAACTGGTAATTTCTCTGCCAATGTGCAGTTCTTCCTTTCTGTCGACTGACTGCTAATGAACATGAATATTACCCCCTGTGGCATGCTGAAATCTATTGATGGTAATTCAATTTCTTCATCAGAATGGACAACCTGGTTATTATTACTCCTTCTGTTTGAGAAAAGTGATACTTTCACTTTTTCAATGGTTAACACAATTTTTTTCATAACAACCATCTGACTGATTATTATACTCCTTGATATGGGCATGACCGAATAAGAAAAGTATCATTTTTCTTGAAACGGAGGTGGGATGAGTTCCATACACCTCCCCGATATGATATGGGCCTGATCCAATAACAAGCCCATTTATTTTCAGTAAAAAGAAAAACCCTATATAAACAAGAAGAAGAAAAATAGAGTGAGATTTGTTCTGTATCAAAAATGGCGACTTTGAGTAGAATCATCATCAAGAAGGCTGCTGCTGCTGCACCTTCAATAACCCCATTAACAAGAAATTACAGCTCTTCGGTCTTCGCTACTACCCCTTTGAAGAACATCAGCAGTAATAATAGTGGTTGTGATGTGTTATTTCCAAGGGTTTCAATTCCAAATCTTCATTTCTTCTCTTCTGTGTCTTCTAATGAAGGAGGAGGAGGACAAGGTGCTGATGATGGTGATCACAATATGGTTGGTTCACTTAAGGTTGGTTTTCTTCAGCTTATTGTTGATTCTCAATTCACAGATTCTAGGGTTTCACATTTTACTTGCCTAGATTCGATTTGGTAAAAAATAATTCGTTTCTTTGATTCATTTCGGGCACAGCATATACAGAACATGAGATTAGGGGGTCCTTAATAGTTGAATAACATGAAGAAGGAGATTATTTTCTTTCATGCATTTCATCAAACAACTTTTAGACAACATCAAAACAAAACCTTAACAGTCTGAGCAAATCACAATGGACAATCATGCAGTTTCATTTAACAATTGAATGCGATTTATATGTTGTCTTACTGCAACTAATGTTATACCACTTAATCCTCGTTCCATTAAAACATTAAGTGACAGATTTTTGGTATTACTGAGATTGGAAACATATGGCGGTTTGCATACTTTAATCGGTGTTCTAGGGTTCACTGTCAAATTTTTCCATGAATTTATGTTGGTTACTATCAAATTTAGTCTTCAACTAAACTGTTATCAAAATTGCTGGTATAACAGAGATGAAATGCTAAAATCTGCGATGTCTTTATACGTTTTTTGGTAGGCCGAGGGACCAAATGCTTCTCTGGAGCAGAATGCTCATGAAAGACCTGACATTGAGTAAGTTACATTTGGTTCTTAACTTTGGAATGATATTTTGCTTATCAAGTAAATTACACTTTTGCAAGAAAATGTGTGTGGTTGTCTATCGAAGGATTTAATGCCAGTTTTACTGCACAACTCTAGATATTGCAGTAGCATATAAAATCATGATGTCAGGCAGTCATCTTCATTTCTAAAGCGAAACTCATGGCAGTGTCCATCTTATCTCTATTTTCAGTGGAACAGCACCGCAACTGCGTCCTGTTTTCGTTTAGATTATGTTGCCTGGTTGTCTACATCTGAATATTATGCTAGTGTTGCCATTGGGACTTCAACTCTCTTTTGTTGTTAATGTTGTGCCTGATTGGCTCTAGCATACACTACCTGATCCATGCGTACTTCCTTCACTTTAGGGCAATACAATTATCACCAACTACGGTTTTTTTATACCCTTGCGGCACGGGGTTTATTGGCCTCACTCACCTTTTCGCCCAGTCCCTTAATGATTCTTTAGAAATAATGTTCTAATATCTGCTGTAATAGTTCTGGTGTGTACTGTGTTCCCTGGTTTTTTCACCAACATTGGTGTTTTTGCATTCTATATCTCTTGTAAGATTGTTTTTTATTGCTACTGTGTTGAAGAGATTTGGATGAGAGGAGTGTGCAGCAAGCATTTAATGAGAAAAACCGAGGTAGCATGGTCCGATCAAGAAGTCCTACTTTGAATCGAATAAGGAGTCCTAATTTGAATAAAGCAATTGGCAGGCTAGCGAAACTGTACAGAAATTCGACTCAATTCTCTGGATCCCCTTATAAGTATAGTAGGAAGAGAAGTATCAAAAAGGTCAACCTACCCACTCATTACTGCGGGGTGAATTACAGAACCTAAAAGCTGTCGTATTTTATGGACCCAACATAGATCACATCCCTCACGGAATAAGCAAGAAAGATCTTAATCTTCTAGGGGTTCATCAAGCTAAACCATGATGTTGTTAGTTGTTAGATTGTTAGTGACTTCTTTTGAATGTAATCTCTATTTATTGTTGAATCAATGGCGAACGAAATTTTATAAAATTTTTGAAGAACAGTGTGTTTCTGAGCTTTCTTTTCTTAACTGCGCAGTTAGGCCCGCTTGGGCATGTACCAGATCCGTTTAAAAAATGATACATTTTGACAGTACCAGAATTCCTAGTTATCTGTTATTGATATGCCTGTAGTTTAAGAATACACTTTTTTTTTACCAGTACCTGTTCCTGAATTAGCCGGAGGACCGGCAAATTTTGGGCATTCGCTCATGCAGGAATTTTTGTTACCAGAGTTTATAAGCCTTTCTTAAGCGTTATTATTAAAAATGAATAATTTTCTTGCAACAAATTGTAACAAAATTTGTATTCAGAAACTAAAAACTTGAAACTAGTTCTCGGCAACGTTGTTATTCCTCTAAGCATACATGAAAATCAGCCTGTATTGCTTGTACATTACAAAGAAATCAAATGAAAGCTTTCCTAACCAGCTTTGAGCAGTAAAGATTACATTTGCCATGTCAAGTACCCAGTTGTGCAAGATACTGGACGCCAGAAGTCGCAGTGATTATTTGATTTTTACCTTCCACAGATCACAGATATTTACGCTTGCAGAGGAAGAGTCTTGTGGGTATAGACAACCCCTTTATCACCATCAACCACTTGTCCATTTCCTCTCATAATCCTGTAAGGTCAAAGAAATTAAGTTGCCAGACGTAACAAACAGAAAATTCACTGACAAAAACAGGAGTGATATCCCAGTTATCGAAGTTGTTGAGATATTTGGCCCCTTAGTCATTTAAAAACACCAACAAATTAGTAATTGGCGAATTAGAAAAACAGGAGTCTGGATTTCTAAGTAGAACTGAGACGATTAGGCCCAAGGATAACCCACTACAAACAAGTCTAAAACAAACACACTCAAGGGAAACGTACCATCGTGTGGTTAGCAGTCCCTGAACTCCAACAGGACCCCTAGCATGTATTCGACTTGTACTTATTCCCACCTGTTCATGTGACAACACAAAATTATCAATCATGAGACATCAAGCTAAATAATGTACGACACCAAGCTTGAAAGGATCTTACCTCTGCACCAAGTCCAAAACGAGCTCTATCACAAAACCTTGTACTCACATTGTGAAAGACCGCAGCACTGGTGAGAAACAAAACGTGAGAAGACTGAGAAGGGTGCTTCAGAAAAGGGAAAGTCACCAGGCCACAAAATTTGAGTGCAGAGTAACCAAAGAAACGTATGCATACCTGTCAACTTGATGTATGAATATTTCTGCAACTTCAAGGTCTTCTGTAACAATACAGTCAGTATGTGCACTGCAAAAAGAAGAAATTAGGTAAATAACCTTTGTTTCTTCCATTTAAAAAGAAGACAGAGGGGGCGAGAGAGATGTTAGCATGCCTTCCATGACAATGTATATGGTCAATGGCTGCATATACATCATCCACTATTTCAATCGTGCAAGCCATGGAGTTGTACTCATGATGAAATGTGCGTGTCTCCAAAAGTTTCAACGAAGTACTCACTTTTGGTCCACCATATAAAGTAATACCTGCATTGGATGCTCAAATGTTACGTTGAATGATTTCAAGTTACACTCAAGAAGTTTTTTTACTAGTTTTCTACTACAAACTGCTCCGCAGTATGTGACAAAAGAAAAGAAGAGTCAACATCAGTACAAATTATTGCTACAATAACAAAATATTTTTTTTTTACCAGCAGTACGTAGCTCTCCAACAAGCTCATTAAGACTACCAGATGCTAACAAATCTTTATGCACAAGAAGTGTTTCCTGAAAAAAGCAGAAGCAAACAGCTTAGTGGCTCTTGTTTGCACAGCATACAGTGCTTAGTATATACAAAGTGAAAGCCGAGACATCTAAGATGCCAGATAGAACCAGGAATCACCATAGCATTGCAAGCTGCGGGATAATCAACTTTTGCATCTAGGACAACACGCTTAGCCATATCAAGATTTGCTGACTTGTCAACATAAACATGACAAATTCCATCTGAGAAGAGAAACAAAACCGTATTACAACCAGGAGATGGCTTCTTCTAGCAGAAAACTAAGATATGGCTATAAAAACATAATTAGCTTACCAGAATGGCCAAGAACAGGAATCTTTGTTGATTCTTTAATTTGAGAAACAAGCTTATTGCTGCCTCTTGGGATCACAAGATCAATAACATCATCAAGCTACAACACATGTGCAAGTGGCGGTAAGAACCAATGATTAAAGATAGCCATATGCGTAACTATGCACTCTTTCGATCTCAATACACACCTTAAGGAGGTCAGGAATTTCCTCTCTTGAAGTCACAAGTCCGATAAGCCTTGATCCAACAGATTCTGGGATAGCCTCAGTGATAACCTGTAAATGCATAAATCATCATTTGACCGAATAAGACATGATGTAGTTAGGAAGATACGATCCAACGGGGGAGATCTCAAGAAATCCCAACCTTGTGCAGAACTGCATTTGACCGCTTAGCTTCTTTCCCTCCTTTCAGCAAAAGACCATTCCCACTACGAATTGCTAATGAAGCTATCTATTGAATATCATAGAATACCAAGCATTAATATAACAAAATTGTATTTATGGCATCAGAATTCAAAAATGAAAATTCTTGATTATGCCATGAATTAACTCCGAAGTACTAGGAATGTTAGAGAATCCAACTTCCAAATTGATTTTCCTATTTAAGCAATTCAACCACTTGAGAATGTTAGTTAAGATCTTAAGATTCGGGTAATATCAAATTGAACTTTGAACACATGTAAGAACTAGACAAGGATACATGCGAAGTCAGAACTCATAAAATACTTAATCTCTAAAATCAAAGTTTATTGGAATATACCTGAACTAGTGCATCAGGTCGAGACTCGAACACAATCAGAAGAACACCCAATGGGGAAGATGTCTTCTCCAAGATAAGACCATCTGCAACCTGGATCGTTATCCATCATAAATGAAGTCAGCAATCAATGATAAGCATGTAGGGGAAGATAAAGCTCAAAGAAAGAAACATATCCTCATATCTCACTCTACCTCACTTCTTGTCAAAACCCGACCAATTGGTTCTTCCATCTCAGCTAGTACGCGGAAAGATTTAGCCAGACTTGAAATCTGTGAAACACAATGCCCTAGATTCAAATTTTGGAATCTGGTCCTTAATAGCAAAGAGAACTGCTACCATGTCATGAGAGTCAAACTCTCAAAATGAACTTGAAGGATTTTATTTATATAGAATTAAAATTAAAATGTTAACAATTAAGGAGCCTTGCCTTCCCAGGCTTTAGAGCCAAACGAGATATCAGTGCCTTGTCATACCCAGCCTTCTTTGCAGCAGCAACATCAGCATCATTTTCTTCTTGGATCAAGATTTCATTTGCTTCCAAGGCATCAGCTACTTGCAACAGAATTTTCTTACGATCTTCTGAAGGAAGGGCCTGCGAGCATTTTTACCATTTTTTTTTCGAAATTAGTCATGGAACAAATAACAAATTCGACCATACAATTCAAGTATTCACGGCACAAAGTGATCCAAATGCAAAAGAAGAGAAGCTACAACTCCATCCCCGTTTAAGCGAATAAAAGTGTTACCTGAAGTCGCCTAGAACACTCCCTTGCTGCAACTGCCATATCTCGTGAATCAACTTCTTTAACGGGGGCCCATAAATGTGCATCCTTGTGAAAAAGGGTGCTTATGTGCTCTCCTTGGACAACTTTTAGGATGTTGTCAGTAGCATAACCACTTCAGCCAAAAAAAAAAAAAGGAAAGCTCAATCGGGTATGCATTTGAAAATCAATATAAAGGGAAGTAGTTACTCATGATACTGAACTTGTAACAAAAAGGCTCAACTGTTGTATACCTGGTAATAATAACAGGGACACCTGCAGAAGCTGCATATACAGCAGCTTTTACTTTAGCTGTCATACCCCCTCTACCTACCCTGGATTTGTCACCAAATGTAACTTCTCCTTGATGCTTTTCTTTTATGTAAGTATGTATAACCTTGAGTTTGGCTCACTAGGAGGGCCATCGTATAATCCATCGACATCACTCAACAGAATAAGAAGGTAGGCTTTTAGTTCTAAAGCCAACAGAGCTGCTAAACTGTCATTATCCCAAAATATACCAGAAGAGTCCTGAAACGATGGGTATTGACAAAATGATGAGAAAACAAAAAGTATCAGAATCATCCTGTAGGTAGGTTCAAAATCATGAACACAAATTTGGATTCTATAAACAGATGCGAGTTTCCAGATGTATGCCGAACAAGAAAGTGCATGCGTACTCAACATTGACAAAACAAAATTAACCTTGTCTTCAAAACTAGTGATGTATTTATAACAAATTGACCATCAAAATACAGAAGTAAAAGGCATTGTCAACTGTACTGCACCTCATAAGGAGCCTTCCTGGTACTGATAGCATCATTCTCATTAAAAATAGGAATCACGTGAAATTTTAATAATGACTTGACTGTCTCACAAAGTTGCATTCTGAAGTTGATATCGCCAAAATCTCGATCAGTTACAAGGAGCTGAGATGAAGTCACATCTAGATGCACAACAGATTACTCTTTTAGAATCGTAAATCATATAAACATCACATGGTCTGAAATGTTGTCAGGGATTGAAAAGACCGAAGATGAGATACCTGAGTAAAGAGCGCATCATAGAGGGACATCAGTCCACTCTGTCCAACAGCTGCACACTCCTTTCCATCAAGTTCTGCTTGTGGTTTTTGGAGATCAGCAAAGCTACAAAACATCACAATGTATGAGTTTCAATTCTTTCTTTTACACTGATAACTTTGTATTTCAGTAGAAGTCTGAAATGATAAATTCACGCAGTAGAAAAAGAACAAGAAAAAAGTTACTAAGATAAATACTAACCTGCTGTTTAGTAGTTTCCTGTATCTTAGCCTTTGGTGGCCAACACCAACAGCACCTGAAGTTACTAAAATTACCTCAAACCCCCGAGTATTCAAGTCCTTGAGCTGCAATCATTACATCCACAAACCGTAAACTTCAAATAGGCTTCAATGATAGAGTAAATGAACACAAAAAACTGCGCAAACCCTCCTAAACCGAAAAACAAACAAATGAATACTCAATCATACCTGCTCACAAAGTGCTCCAAGTCTACCCAATGCTAGTCTTCCATCAGCTAGTGTAACAACAGCCGTTCCAACCTTCATATTCCACACAATAAACAAAATCAGCAACAACATTTCTTCATTGGGACACAAAAATCAATAATGCATAGGCGGTGGGGTGCAATTAACGACATTCAATTCACAACCTAATGGCACTCATGATTGAAGTAACCATAAGCGGCGGGGGCAATTGCCCCCATATGGCCAATTAAAAAAAAAAATCAAAAACCCACCACCCAGTTTCATACATAGCAATCAAAATCTCACTGAAATTGATTGAAAGATTGAAACTTTTCACATTTAAAATCGTGGGTTTTAGCTAGAAATCATGAATTAATGAAAATCTATATAATCGTGAAATTTGATTATCAAAAAAAAACTTTGACATTGACGATTACATTTACTAATCAAAATCAAAATCAAATGAATAGGTTGCATGATTGATTAGAAGGAGGTACCTTGACAACAACGCGCTTAACGTCTTTGACAAAAGCTCGAGTTGGAAATTTCTGAGAAAACTACTTGACGCCAAACGAGAGATTTCTGAGAAAACTACTTGTGTTGTGAAAATGGTGACTATGACTTTGAGTAGAACGATGAAGAAAGCTGCATCTTCAGTATTCACACTAGCCAACAGAAGAACTCCACCTTATGGAAATTACACCTCTGCTATTTTCACTACCCCATTGAAGTCCAGTACCACCAGCATAAGGTCCATAGGTACTAGCAGCAGTACTAATCTGTCTAGCCATTTATCTCGATCAACTCCAGTTTCAGCTCATTATCCCACCACTGTTCCAGCTAACAAGGAATCCAATTCCGATGACACTCTTCTCAGCAATATCCAGTCTGAAATCGATCGCCTTGAAGAGGAAATCAAGGTTTGTTCATTTACAGTACTATGCTTTCATGAGTTTTTGACATTATTTGTTAGGGGATTACTTATTTATGAGCTTCCGGCCGTATGTGTTTTTAGGTCCTGAGGCACCAGAAGAGTTTCCTTTCAAGATTGAGGATTTTGAAGAGGATCGAGAAAAAATAATATTGTCCAGATGGCATCAGCTGGATGATAAGATTAATGTCGCCGTTCACGCAGCTGACTGTTCACGGTGCGTTGATTTGGTTGTAAGTGTTACAAAAATAAACAGATCAACATTGGAATTTGAGGTTACGGCTGATGAAGCAGACGGATTTACAATCGAGAGTTGGGCTATCAAGAATCCAAATGATCCCGATGAGGACGGACCTGAATTCTCGTAAGTCGAATCCATTGCAAGCCTTGAATTCTGCTCTTTTAATTCTTCTCGTCGTTCATCTTTTCTCTCAATTCTGCTCTCTCTCGATTTCAATCAAAACCCCCTGTTTCAGACCTGCATCAAACATCAGCAAGGTCTTCTCAAATTTCAGGTGGGATTAATGAATGAGAGGCAGACTCCTCTCGAATTTAGGGTAAAGGCATTAGGGTTGTTTGGATGGATGGTTACACCCCAAGGATAGGGACCACCCCACTGATTAGATAAGGGCCATCCTGATTGGCAACCCCTTAACCGCAGCTGGTATGTGTCTAGTACTTTTCCAAATAGAGTTGCCCCTCAACCTTGACTGGGTTCCAGATAATGTTCGCCCATGAAATGACAATTTTGCCCTTTTTCTCAAATTGGGTGATTTCTTCTTCTTTTCGTTCGTGCGACTCCATAATAACTATAAAACTCAAATCAAGCGTAAAATACATAATTTACAAGAAAAATAGCAAAAAA